>BHDV01014101.1:16873-44757 GCA_005406045.1 Adoxophyes honmai
TTTGGGTCGCGGGCCATATCGAGATGGGTCGCAGGACCCGGGGACTTTTTGAAAAACAAACCACAATCACTCCATTTAATTTGTTTTTAACGTTTGATTGGGTCGCGGGCTTCTTATATTATGCAAAATGCAAAAAGGTTAAGAACCGCTGCTCTACAGAGACGAAACTGACTATTTCACACTTTATAGCCACTTGTGGCATATCTACATACACACATCACGCTTGTTTTCCCTAATGGGGTGGGCAGAGCACACTAAACGCTACTTAGACAAAACCATGACTACTTCACGTTACCTGGCCACTTCTAGCATATTTTTTTAGCTTTTAAGTTAGCAGGTATAATAGTGATAGATATGTCAGCCTAAAATATACCTGAACATATTTCTATCAGTCGCCTGTTACAACACCCAGGGTAAAAATAGCGAGGTTATCCTAAATCCAACTCCAACATGGGAATCGCAATACCTTCAACAATCCCCTTATATTCCAGCGTTCTTCTTATGCGGTCGTCCGCTGGTGGTCGTGAACGTGTCGTGCCGCGACCGGCTGTCGTCGGACGACGTGTCGCGCGTCGTCGCGGCCGTCGAGATGGCCGCCCGGGCGAAGGTGCGGCTCGCGGTCGCCGGGGACTTCTTGTCGTGGAACAACGTGGAGAGTAAGTACTCATCTAAATATATAAAAGGAGAAACTGACTGACTAACTGGCATATCAACGCACAGCCTAAACGGTTAAATGTAGCCACTTCAAATTTGGAAGGGACGTAGCTTAGGTACCGTAGAGGTGCACTAAGAAAGGAAGGAAGTGGGAAAATCTTTTTGTACGCGGACGAAGTCGCGGGCACAGCTAGTAATATGTACAACACTAACACATACACTCAGCAATGAAAGTTCGTATTTAACTGAACTGGCTACTGTATAAATGTAATTGAATTGTAGACATTTGGAAATACCAAAAGTTGATGTACTTACATTATTTATACAAAAGTCGCTGAACATGTTTACTTACTTAATTAGCCTGATCTGTAAAATATCAAAATTGGCTGAACGTATTCATTTGGCAGTACTGAACTCGAATTTCATTTGTTTGTTTGTCATTTTGGTGGAAAAAAATTATGATGCGTATGATTTTCGACTGATTTTGCAATGTTTAACTCGAATTTGGCACTCTTTCTAGATCACTTATTTTTCGAACTAAATCTTATTCTCATTTACTTAAATCGTCTAATACCAAGATGATAGTTTATATTGTTTCATCGCGTGGACACAGTTGCCTAAGACTCGAAGTCCATACATTCGCTGATTAATGAATATACATCCTTTGTCCATGTACTTTAATGATTTATTATTTATTAGTAATCGAACAGCTGGCCGGTACTTAGCGGGACTTATCGCGACGAGTTAGATATACCCGTAGTTAATTGTTTGCCTGTGGTGTTGTTCGCGTAACATTAAAATTTACTGTTGCTATACAATAGTTGCCTTGGTTTAAAATATCGCCTCTCCATTCCTTTCATGGATATCGTAATGCGCGCTCTACACTCGCGACGCGAACACCCGCGAACGCCCGCGAAAGCCGCGAATCGCGAGTGTAGATGTTGTTCACGCCTTGCGTTCGCGCTTAGTTATTATGCGTGAGCCGCTGCGTAAATTCACGCCGTGAATTCACGGAGCGACTTCGCGGCGCGAGTGTAGAGCGGGCTTAAGAGGTAACCAAGGAAATAATTCAAGTAAAACGTTTTTTTTTTTTGTCAAATTTCTGTTAGTAAATGCCTTTCTTTCTTTCTAAATAGGTTAAGGTATGCTCTAGGCGAAAGGCTATCATCCTGACACTATTATTCCTCTTTCACCAGGGTTTTTACCTAAAATTATACTGCGAAACGTGAAATAGTAATGGTTTTGTTTAACTATATTATAAAGTGTGCTCTGCTTACCCCATATAAGTGTACAGGCGTGGTGTATGTATGTAAGTATGTATGTAAATCAATTTTTCACATGGAAAAAGCGATAACAAAACAACAGACAAATTGTAAACCTGATTGGTTAAATCGACGCTTTAAGTTGTAGCTATCAGCTATCCTTCCATACTTTTATAGTTTGCTGCATACAAACTTCGATCAACAATACAACTAGATAGAACATCGCCTACAAAAACAAAGCGAGAAAGCGGCACATGCGTCCTATTTCTACGTTACGTAGCCAAATGAGACAAAATATTTTTATGAACGTCATATAATTTTAGTAAATTGAACCTTATCACACAGTACAAAGACTCTTATCATAATTCTTAAGAACGGCATATAATTTTAGTAAATTGAATCTTATCACACGGTACAAAGACTCTTTATCTGACGAAAACAAAATGCAATTTCTCTATTGCACACATCATTGACAGTATGCGTCAAAACCAAACCAGTCCAGAAGAGCTATGTCAAAATTAATTCAAACAAATAACAACTTCAATTCTAAGCCGTAGCTAAGCCGTAGCATTCAAATTTCATTGCCATCTCAGCGTTTTGGAATTGACGCAAGACTCGACAATTGTAGAACATAGAATAATGAGGAATAGTGGAGTCGCGCTTATGAATTATATTATTTATTTTTCGATTGTAAAACAAACTAATTAAATGAGGTATATTAATACGTTTTATTATGTCGGTTTCTTGTCTAGTAGTTCGTTTTAGCGTTCTTTACTACCAACGGACAAACTTCAAGAAATAAGATACTTATCACAGTAGATGTAATCTGAAAATCTTTAATTTCCACTCAATATGTAGTTACGTAATAAACCAAATATATTTTTTGCAACTATCAACTTATATTAAATTTGTAGTTACAGAACTGACAGTGACATATCTGACGGCATTGAAAAATGCGGGGAAAACGGGGAAAATTTGTCACTATTCCACGCGGACGGAGTCGCGGGCACAGCTAGTATCGATATATAGGAAAAACATTCTTTCAACTGCAAAATTAAGTCTATCTACTTCTTTTTAATTTCACCGTCCCGGTGTTTGTCTGTAATAAAATCTTGCAAGTCAAATTTGATGCACTTCCCGATTACCGATTGAGCTGATTGGCATATTTGTGTAAGATCGATAACAATGCAATAATTATCGTACCATCAGCGAGCTGGTCTGATGATGAAGATGGAAGGTGGCTATAGGAACTGCTGAATGCAACAAGATAACCTTATCGTGTTTAGTCTCATTGAAATGACTCTAATGAGCAGTTAATGTTTATGATACCAGCTAGCAGGTCTGATGATAAAGACGGAAAAAGACGGAAGGAGGCTTTTGGAACTGCTGAGCGCAACAAGATAACCTCATCGTGTTTAGGCTCTGTCTGATGATGGACACTGAAGATAGCTAGAGATATAAAGTTAATACCTTGTATTGAATTTTTTATACATAACGGTACTTATGTACCTAAAGTTTATATTTTTAGCCAAGGTGTCTATTGCTGGATTTCATAAATAAATACATACATATACATACATATTCTCACGCCTGTATTCCCAAGAGGGGTAGGCAGAGCACATGGATTCAAAAATCCAGTGCCACGCCTAGCAAATTCAGGGCAACCAGATGGCCAAACGTAATATTGCTGTGACAGGTTGCTAGCCCATCGCCCACAATACACTAACCCTTTCTCATAGTCGACTCTTACGACACCCACGGGAAGAAAGGGGGAGGTGCTATTCTAACCCGGCACCACTTTTATTTAATTTTAAAATTCTGGTAACAAATAAATTTTACAGAGTCTACTCCATGCATCTACTGTTCAGTTACAGCCAATTTTGTTCCAACATTGGCCAAACATTTAATATCGGCAATTTTAATCAAAATTTAATATTATCTGTTAGTTTAAAGCTAAAAATATAACTTATTGTACATGTACTTACCGAAAGTAAGACACTCCAGTCGATAAATTGTTTTTTCGGGCATTATTTTTGCAGCATTTAAATGCACATTGCGGCATTTTGACATTTGTGACACGTGTTGACGTTGGCTGTGTTTCAACCGAACTAAATAAAATAATAGCTCACTTTTGAAGTGGGCTTTAATTCATAGAGACGTATTTTTTGCGCTGACCCGATATCTAGTTGTATTGTTGATCGAAGCATACAAACTATACTTGTAATTACAATATTAGTAGACATTGATTATCGGCAGCTGTCTGTCGACAGCTTTGTTTTGGTTTATATCTTATCGCAGTTTATAATTAATTGTGGCCACTTGAACTCCGTGTTGCTTCTGTATGAATCCATTTACTTATGATTATTATTTAAATTAATTATTAATCGAAAGATGATTCAGACAAACGATACTCGTAATATTTTTTAATTTTGGAATAAGTTACTCTTACCCGCTTTTTTTAATGTGAAAAAATTATTTTCTCGCGAGAGAATTATTGCAAGACTGAATGACACTCGTTTGGTTCAATCCTAAGGAAATAAATATTTTCCTGTAGTTTTAGAGAAATATAAATTATGATTGTGATTTATTATGCAATTATATTTGCGCAATTTCCTTTAGCGGTGTAAAGTTTTTCTTAGCAATTGACGCCATTTCAGAATTTTTGAAATTGATTCATGAAACATCAACGTACAGAGATTACATTTCCGTCTTTTTTACCGTTTCGCATTCATAATATAATTTTCATTAACATATTAATTATTTAGGTACCATTAAGTACAATTTGAATTTGAACTTAAAAAAGGTCAACATCAAATGAGAAGGTACAACAAACACGCGAGATATGTGGTATAATATACGACATGCGTCAAATGTGACAGGAAAATAGGCAAATTAGTTAAATAAAATTTCTGACTCCAATTTTTGAGGTAAATATACAAAATAACATTGGAAAAATGAACAATCTCTTTACCTACCAGGATATAGGCTGAATGAAGTCCATTTGAAATATAAAATGCCAACGGATTTGCAATGTCTGGTAATGCAGATGATCTTTAACTTTATTCTTGTTTGAATAAACCTTATGGTATAAAAATCACGCTAACTCTCAAATTGAGGCTAATCCACCGAACTCCAATTTCAGGCCTGGACTGCTGCGAGCCGCTCCTCGACGAGGGTCTCTCCACGACCATAGACAACACGTACTCCGGCCACGCTTGCATCCTCAGCCCTTCCGCAGACCAGACCTTCAATGGCCACTCAGGGGCCATCAAGTCAGGTCTCAGCCACTTGGCCATCCCCCGCGGGTGGTCCTGGGGCGGCCCGGCCTCCCCCTTCTGTCCCGTCTGGGCGGAGATGAAGGTCCAGGATTGACGAAACTTGAACGTAAGTAGGCTCATTTACTGCGTACCGTCGGCTGTTCTGTTCTTTCTGCACTGTCTACTGCTGGTCGCGTTGAGGATGTTCCTTTTCAATGGTCACGGTTTTTGATTGGTTACGTTCTGCTGGTGTGGTGGGTTATGGTCTGGATAGCGGAGATGTGAACGAGTCGAGTCGCCTGCGATGTCATGCTAAGCTTAGAGCGCTATAGTAAGCTGTTACTGAGCTAGAGAATCCTAGTTGTTGCGCCTCAACAGTTTGCACAACTGCCGCGGTCGACACGTCACCATACATTATTCGCGTTAATTCGCAAACGAAATCGACGCGTTTCTTGACCGACATCATTACACTAGACGCTCTGTTTCCACATTCAATAGCGGCGTGCGTAACGTCCGATCACCAATCACCGAGTGACCTATAATTTCGGCATGCGTTATCACTTATAACGTGTCACTAATAACCACGCGACCAATAACTGAGTGACCTTTAATTGCGACGTGCGAAACGACTGATCACCAATCACTGGCCAATCACTCAGCGACCTATTATTAGTGATGGTACTCAGTCTTATTTAGCTAAATGAAGTATAATTATTTTTGTTTCTTTCCCTTCGATGTTATGTTTCCGTTTATTCATAAAGTGTCTTCTAATTAAGAATTGTAAACAATAATGAATTTGTGAAATAAATTTGCGTCCTCTAGTGAAGATACCTAAATGATACCTATGTATATAATCATTATTTATAACTGTATATACGTAGTTTAAGTGTAAAGCTTGTATATGGGGAAAATTATTTTTAGTTTTACCTTGTTTTCCTAAAGTGAATCGGTCACTTTTCAGGAAAAGTGTCTACAAAGCGAAGCGTAAAAGTATTTTTTATTTTCTAGCAATGTTGCTGGCTGACATATTATTGTTTTGTTACCTTTATAAACTCGATAAGATTCGCCTTTGACATTCAAATTAGGTAATGAAATAATTGGATTTTTTGCTATTTATTGTACACACTTAATGAAATTCACTAAAAAATCTCAGTTCGTATGAAATGAGCAGAAGGCGAGTGTGATCAAAACAACTACCAACAAGAGTTCTGAGGTTTTATTTCACCGTTGCCAAATGATTTCGCAAGATCGGTTAGCGGTAACGGGCTGTTTTTGTACCTTGACAAGTTCTCAATGATAGGACCATGTCTCGGCGAGTCTTACTGTCCTTATCAAGATTTTGTTATACAACGTGTTGCAAAAAACCGGGTAAAAAATGTTAATTATTTAACAGAGTGTATTCTTTGACGGATTTTCTATTTTTCATTCAAAAAGGTTTACAAACTCAATAAGAGGAAATAATGTATTTTTCTTCTCTTTTCTTTCTATTTTTTCTTTTTAAAATATTGTAAATTGACTCCTTATGGGTCATTTAACGCCCTTTCTGCTTTACTCGTGGTTTTTTAACATGTTGTATAAATTTAGCTAATGCTGACTGAAGTATGGTTCTGTACTGACTTGCGAATATGTCAAGCTACTATAGCGACATGCGAATATGTCAATCTGTATTGATATCGTTGGAACAGTGTACCTGAACTGTTTTCCTTTAAGATAGTGGAATTATTTCATTTAAGATATATTATTGCTGTTAGTAGATATTGAAAAATTAAGGGAGTTATGCAGAATCGTGTCCGAAAATATGAATTTTTTGCTTTTTAATGAGAAATTAAGACCTTATTTTGGTACAGTCCAAAAATATATAACAGGTTCAATTTACAAAAAAAAAATGGAAATATGAAATTTCGCAAATTAACGCCTTGATTTTTCTTCTGAATAACTCCTTTGGTTTACTGGAAGAAGTCACTGCGCTAGTGTCACCTAAAATACCCAAATGTATCTACTTAATATTTTTATATTCGTAAGTAGTGGAAATGATCTCGTGATTGAGTAGTAGCTTTACACGATTTTATTTAAGGTATTTTAATGAACTTTAAACGACCGGGAGACTTACTTATAGTAGAAATAAGCCCGTCACAGACTACGCATATACGATAATATTTTATCTGCGTATAAATGCCTTTTTTCCATATGTCGGTGTCAACAGATACTGATGGTAAATCTGCGCTGTGTGTGTTAGCTCATTGAATTGTATAGGGAGCGATATTGACAGATATCTGTTAAGTAACAGATATCTTACCGTATCTGCTTAGTGTGTGACGCGCTATAGCATAACCTACGCCTCCGCCACACCTGTGTTGGTAAAGACTCAATTTTTAAGTCTATGTTTTAAGAACTCGACTCTTGTTAACAGCAATTCGAATTTTAAAGTCTTTTGAATCGTGAGGCCTTTACAGTTTTATAAGAGTTCGATAGAGTCAACTCTAGCTTTAAAAAAAACGCGAGTCTTGATTTTTTTATTTGGAGGCCCTTCTGTTTAAATAATAACTCAATTGTTAAAAAATCTTTAAGTTTAAGCAAAATATGCCTTGAGTCTTTTAGAGGACTCGAGTCTGTATAGAAGACTCAAGTAACAGACACTTGGAAAAGAACCCAAGCTTCTACGAACTGACAAGAGCAGAAAAACTACGTCTAGTCTTATAATATAACTTATAAGTCAAAATTTAAACGACTCGAGTCTTTGCCAACACTGGCAGGAGGTGGTTAAGCTACAGTTTCCCCGAACACCCGCGGGGGACGTGTGGCCTTTGTCGAAGATGTCATTTACACCAATATACAGGGTTATATCTAAATCACTGACATCGTCTTAACCGTAAACTCCTACTACTTAACGAACGTTTTTTGTCTTACGGTTTTTATCATAACTCAATATTTACCTTGTAACTACATACTAGCTCTATTTTTTCAATACTCTGTGCCGGTGGGAGCTTTGTTATGTTTGTTGGCGCGTTGGCTAGTACTCAAAGCCCCGCCCTATTCTCTGTCCCTTACTAACACGCCGTGTGGCTCATTTCAATTCTGTGATGTCCTTGTCTTGCGAGATTCCTAGTATTTTTTCATGTACAAAATCATTGCGTTGTCGTAAAAATCAGAGTACGCAAATGGTCTAGGATTTATTAATTATTTATTTATTGAAGAAAAAAATGCCCATTTTAAAAAGTCGTAAAAAGAACAGTTTGGTTAGGTTAGGTTAGAATTTAGGGTTAAGAGGGTGCCAGTGACTTAAAAATAACCCTGTATACCGGGGACTCCGATAAAAAACTTGCAGATTTTGGGTATTTGGTATTTACGTGAATTTTGTTTTATCAATGGTCGTAACGGGTCCAATTTTGCACTTTGAAATTAATATTGTGCAGCGTTACCTGTGAAAAAGTAGTTTGGAAATGGGTACTACTGTTTAGTATTCTTATTTAGTTAATAAATAAAATGGAATTGTCTGTGCATTGTCGATGGAAAATGCAAATTCACAAAATGAATGAAATTAATTTACCCTCTACTTGTGATATGTGTTAATTTATTTTGTGAAATCATTTAGAATTCTATTGTATATTTTTAATGTTATTTTCTTGGTGTATTATTATAATGATCGGTGAATTTTAAATAAATTATTGAAGCAATTATTGTTTTTATTTCAACTTTCAATCTACTTCACACACCCACTATTCAGTATCAGCATTCATGAAAAATAAAACTTTATACTTACTTTGATAAAGAACATTTTTGATTGGATAAACTTGTGATAGAGTTGTAACGTCAGCCCAGAAGTAGCTGAACATTTCATTTTCTCTAAAAAAAACTGCAGTTACTATGAAGTCTGGCAGTGTCACGCGTTCAGTTAATTTTGCGGCTGACCGTACTATCCACAGATCATAAGTTAAATTTCCTTTTTTTAATGAAAGGCAATAAAAAAAGGAAATTTCAAATCAAAGGCAAGTCTTAAACTTTCTATTTTTGTAAAAAAATCTTAAGTCTTAGCCTACGAGATCGCAACAATGAAAAAAGTAAATCTGTCAAACAACGTCAAAAAATCCGAAAACGATCAACGGTCGGATTAGAATTATTTTAAACTTTCTTCATTTTTAATTTCGCTGATATCGTGATCGTGCATTCACATTGGACTACGTTTATAAGCTGCCGACAGTAAAAAATCTACGAGAAGTGACAAGATACAAGATATATAGAGCGACAAACTCACACAAGCCGTAACACTTGTTTACACAAACCGTAGCGTTGCAGCAACAGAAGCTGTAACATATTCTTTAAGCCAAAATATTCCTTAAGCCATGACGTCCCGTATAGAGCGAATGGTTTTCGATTACGGTACCACAAACCGTACAGACTATAAAACATTTGAGATAAAGAAATCCGAGCCGACTCTGTACAAACCGAAGGTCAAGAAGGATAAACGTAAGCCTCACATAGGGAAGGACAATGAAACAATAACTGAATATAAAGCGAAGAATTTGCCTTTCGACCTACTGTGGAAACCTAAACCAATCATTAGGACGAATCCTCATGAAGTGCCTCGACGCTACGTAAGTACAGTCACGAACCGGGATTGTTGAGCCACTTGCCACTGTTCGCAATTTAGACGTGTAATCAATGACCGATGTGACCGACTAGAATCTAGATGTCAGCTAATAGACGCGTATTGACTGCCCGAGCCGCCTCGCGAGGCAAGCGCATGAGGCATGCATTTGTTCCACATAAGGCTCATGATCGCATCAATATTGGCTGCCTCGCGAGGCGGCTCGGTCAGTGAGGACCCGGCTATTTACTATTTTTACTATTACTATTACACGACCAAGTAAAGTTACAAACATAAACATAGGTAAGTGGCTCAACAATCCCTTTTCGCGATGGTACATTGCCTAACCCTAATAAACTAATAAACGATTGTGTTAAAGACTCCCATAGCATTTCTCTTCAGACAGATGTTATACATGGGAGCCGAAGTCCACAGACAGACAGTTGGAAGTTGTATTTATGCAACCGATCATCGAAACTTCGTTAGCGTCATGTAGAACGGTTTTGTCGAATTAGTTGTACTACCCGACAACAGGTAGCGCTAGGGTCACTTCAGATGTGGGTTTTGGGTTGAAATAATACTACTACGGTTGCTTTTTGACAAGTATTTCCTACTTAAATCTTAAAAACCGCACAATTGTATTGACCATTTCTGAAACTTAAAACACTCTTCTTTCCGTCGGACCTTGACATGAGAAATAGTATCTAACTCTCTTTAGTTAATCAGGATAAAGTAACAGACGAAGGGCGAGAAGAGGCCCAGCGCACGCGGCCGCGCCTCATCATAACGCCCGCGGTCAGCCTCGACGACGTCGACGACAAGGCGGCGCGCGACATTGTCGTTGGCGACATGTACACGACCACGTGGCGACACGACTCGCTGCAAGCTCTGCCGGAAGTGCGGCGGTTGGCGGCGCCACTGCCGACTCTACCCAGCCCTTCTAATCCGGTACAGCTCTTTTGTGTATCGTTTATACATACAAAAAGACTGTGTTTCCAATTCAAAATTCAAATCTTTTTTTTCTGCAAATTGGATCTTAAGAGCACTTTTACACGTCATTTTCAAATCTGCCAGGGCTTCGGAAAGACCATCATTGCCAAAACGAATACGCCGCAAGAAACTTAGCTGAAAGTCATTTTTACAAAGTAAAATTTCTTACAAAAATATAAAAAATAAAGAAAAAACATAGTTAGTGTACAAGATGTGGAGACAATATGCCAAGGCAATGCGTTGGACGCAGGTTTTTACACCATCATGTCCTCTTCTGAAAGCAAAGCGGTACCGGGGTAGTCTTTCTCCACAGATGTATTCAGGTTTAGTTTAGACCCACACATTGCAATCTTGCGCAGATTCGTCTCCCGCGCATAACGCCGCCGGCGGTACCGCCCGAGTGGCGGATGGAGACGACCCGCTGGGACGGCCGGCAGCTGCGCAGCCACGTCGACCCCGACCGCCTCTTCTGGCAAGCTGTCGAGCCTTACAAGGCGTGAGTACTGCGAGTCCCAGACTCTTGGTGCTAGTGTTGGTACAGTCACCAGCATTAATATCTGCCACTATGGAGTGTGCAAAAATATCTGCCCCTAGTAATAGAGTCGCACCAGATGTTTTTGCGGCCTTATTGTATCAGATATTGGTGCTGGTGACTGTACTTGAAGGGTCCAGTTTTTAAAGTCTGAGCTCGGCTGTCAGTACGTTTGGAGTTTAAAGCTGCCTGTCCACTGGAACGGAGCGAGGTTTATTTAGGTTTAGACCCGCACGTTGCGATCTTGCACAGATTCGTCTCGGCACGTCGACCCCGACCGCCTCTTCTGGCAAGCCCTCGACCCTTACCAGGCGTGAGTACTGCGAGTCCAAGACTCTTGGTGCTAGTGTTGGTAGATGAAGGCACGAGTTTTTAAAGTCTTCGAAGAATTCGGTTCTCAGAGCTTTGGAGCTGTGGGAAAGATCCCAATAAAGAGATCTCTCTCCAAGCAGGTGTTATGCATGGGGACCGAAGTTCGCACAGAGAAACTTGGAAGTTGTATTTATGCAACAGATCATCGGAACTTCGTCGGCGCCAAGTATAATTTGCATTTGGGAGTTGAGTTTGAAAATGACGTTTGTATAGTAGAAGTTTGGCTATTCGACGAATGTGGCGCTGGAGCGCTACAGAGCTTTCTTCGGACGAACCGGTCCAAATTTTATTTCGTCATCTATATCTACCCGTCGCTTTTTAGGGTTCCGTACCCAAAGGGTAAAAACGGGACCCTATTACTGAGACTTCGCTGTCTGTCTGTCCGTCTGTCACCAGGCTGTATCTCACGAACCGTAACAGCTAGAGAGTTGAAATTTTCACAGATGATATATTTCTGTTGCCGCTATAACAACAAATACTAAAATTAAAATGATAATAATAATTGAGGGGGGCTCCCATAGAAAAAACGTGTTTTTTTTTACTGTTTTACGTCTATTTAAATAACTGTGACAGTTAAATACTTGAAATGCTCACAGAATATTTAATTAAATATGTTCTTCAAAAATAAATACTAAAATTAAAATAATAATAATAATTAAGGGGGCTCCCATAGAAAAAACCTGTTTTTTTTTGCTGTTTTGGGTCTATTTAAATAACTGTAACAGCTAAATACTTGAAATGCTCACAGAATATTTAATTAAATATCTACTTTAAAAAGAAATAATTAAATTAAAATAAAATTAGTATTTAAGGGTGGCTCCCATACAAAAATCTAATTTTTTTGCAGTTTTTGGTACGGAACCCTTCGTGCGCGAGTCCGACTCGCACTTGGCCGGTTTATTACTTACTGAAATAGTTACGAAAGTGTATTCTTTTTCTTTCAGGTGCACGGCGTGCAAAGAGACCGCTCAAGTCGCGCGGATGAGAAAACTTGGCCGAAAATTTTGAAAATCTACGAACTTTATTTTACGTGTCTGGTCAAAGTTTCAAAACTAAGTCCCATACGCTCTTACACCGACTTAGTAAGGTTGTGAAACATATTTTTGAGAAGTTCGTATTGACAATTATTTTTGCATTTAACCGTATTTAAGTTTATTCATTGTTAAGAGTTACTCTAGTCGTAATTTAGCATGCTTTAATTTTATTTTTTAGTAATTAATTTTGTAAACTTACGGGATAGTTATATTTGTGTTTAAAGTAATCTTTGTTTCTTGTACAATCACTACCAGCCACATCGACCACAATAAGCTGCATAAAAATCTGTTTTGCCCATGACAATACTATTAGGGGCGGTAGAATGTGTCAGATATTTTTGCACGAACATTGTACCTGATACCTGCAACAGAGGGTGTGTTTTTTATGAATAAGTAATTTAACTGTTAAATTAAAAATATATTATACAACATGTTTCCGCCTTTTTATTTGAAGCCTGGATCAATCTTTATTCTAATTTTGCGAGGTCTGACGGCCCTGTGAAGCTAAGCGTCCACTTGTCGTATCGTACGCATCGGACGTATCGCACGCAACGGATTGTAGTATTCTTTGTATAGAAACTCATACAAGTGCGTCCACCTGTCCGCATCGTACGCATCGCACATCGCCATATATCTGATTGAATGCGATGCGTCCGATGCGTGCGATGCGGACCTGTGGACGCCTACCATAAAAACAACCTACTCTCTATTCGATCGATTTATTTTTCTTCACTGCTTAGGTAAGAAACTTCTTGCTTTACAATATATTTTTACAATATATTTTAACAAAAAAGTGCCAAAGAATAACTTGTCACTGTCAAAAACGTTTTTGTCGTGAGTTTATTTCAGAGCCCTACTTGAGACTTTATTATTTTATATTCTGTTCTAAAATGCCTGACCGTAAGAAGATCGATTCCATGCTCTTCAACTTCGAGTCTACGAATAAAACTGATTACAGAGATGGTGAAATTACAGCCCCCATCGGGACACTTTTTAAGGTAAGCATACATGTACCTACATCACACCTGTATTCCCTAAAGTAAAGGCTCCGACACACAGGCGCGGGGTGTCCCGTTGGTAGGCCCTTAAGGCCCTTTTTTTTGACGGAGTAGAAATCCCCCGTGTGGTGCCGGGTTAGAATAGCACCTCCCCTTTTCTTCCCGTGGGTGTCGTAAGAGTCGACTATGGGAAAGGGTTAGTGTATTGTGGGCGATGGGCTAGCAACCTGTCACCGCGATATCACATTTAACCATCTGGATACCCAGAATTTGCTAAACGTGGCACTGGATTTTTTAAATTCATGTGCTCTGCCTACCCCTCTTGGGAATGCAGGCGTGAGAATATGTATGATGTATGTATGTATGTAGAAATGCCTCAAGCATACGCCCGCTAGCTGAGGCATACCTACTACCCGCGACATACGCACACATTACAAAAATGATATGAACGGAATTAATAAGAAATCGCATGAAATGCGACGGACTATAGATATCTAGTACCTACGCGCGGCGGGTGGCCGCTCTGGGCACGCGGCGTGCACACATCAACGGAGTATTCAATTCATAATAAGTACCTAGGTACTGGTGCGCTAACGCCTAGTTCGGGCTAGGCTAGTTTAATCTAGTTGTTGAACTTAGATGTCAGCGGTCTACGGGTGTAGTTTAAGACGGCATCCATTGACCAAACAAGCTTAGAACACTCCTGACGACCGCAGTAGTGAACGTCTCAGTTTACAGTAGAAGTAGACTGCAATACGCTGATGATTATCCCTTCAGGAGAAGCAAGGCTGTCTGCGGATTCGCCCGCCCCCGCTCAAGGACATCCACACGCTCTCGGACTGGCGGGAGCCGAACATCCCCTTCGACCTGGTGGTGTGGCCCAAGGATATCGTCAGAACTGACCCCACGGCCGTCCAGAAGCCCATGGTGAGTGGGGTTGCTACCTTTTTATGTGGAAGGTAAAGTGCAATGGTTATAATAGGTAAGGAAAGAAAAATGTGGTATCAAGGTGAAGTATGTACATTTATTATTACTTATTTATTAGCTACTAAAAAAAATTGTTTTGTTCCTTTTTGCGCTTTGGATCCAATTCATCGCTAATCGATAATTTTCGTTATAAAAATACTAACAGGGTAATTCTTAAAAATTATCATTCCCCTGGCTATACTTATTAAAAAAAATATCGACCTATTTGTAACTAAGTACGGTTTTGATTGAATACGTAATAATGTCCCTCGAATAGGCATCACTTTCTGTCAATTTGTCTATAATTAAGTAAAAAAATATAATTATACCAGGGGAATGGGAGTCTCAAGAATTACCCAACAACAAAATCGATAAAAACTCTTAAAAATCGAATCATGCGAAATAAAGTATTTTCGTGTACTTTATTGTTCTCATAAAGTATACAGTCGTACTATATCTTATTATAAAGAATTGGTGGTAACCCTAGATGAGTCCCTTAGAGCTTTTGTGGTTGTCGCTCACGTAACCGCTTGGCACTGGAACGGCCATACTGACTTTAGGCACAGAATAGGCAATAGTACAATATATGGGCCATTCCAGAACATGTTGAGGCGTAAAAATATTGCTGACTCGTTCCGCCGTTACCTGCATACCGTGGACCTTAGATAGTGAAAGAAAAACAACTGTTTACTTAAATGCTAGATGACGAAGTTTATTCACAAGACTTACTGATACAGATCACTAGATGGCGCTGGTTGATTTATATTATGTTACCACTGTTACCAGTATAAATAAATTTTAACAACATATTTTCAGCATAGAGTTGTCGATAGAGCACACGATCATGCAGTCAAAACTCGTCCGCGCCTCGTCATGACACCGGCAGTCAGCATGGATGACATTCCAGACAAAAAGTAAGCAAATAATATATACCTCCGTATAATACATACAATACAATCACGCCTATGTTCCCAAATAGGGTTGTTAGAGCATAGAGCACACGAAAGAAATGTGACAGACAAAACCATGAAGTCTAAGTATGACTTTTTCACGCTTCACGGCTACTTCTAAGCTTCTAACATAATTTTAGCTTCGAAAGCAGATGTAAGAGGTAGTATAATAGATACAGGTTGCTAGCCTGTCGCCTAAAGCATACCTACGTGAACCTATTTCCTTAGTTGCCTCTTACGACATTCACAAAATACATGAAGAAGTGATATTTTATCCCGACACCACACAGGCAAGGCTTATATCCTTACTAATATTATAAGTCAGAAAGTGAGTTTGTTTGTTTGTTTGTTTGTTCCGCTTTCACGCCGTAACTACTGAACCTATTGCTTTGAAATTTTGCAGACATAAAGATAGAAGTCCGGATTAAATAATAGGGTACTTTTTATCCCGGAAAAAATTTATGTTCCCGAGGGAAAACAAAAATATAGTCTGCTTGATAGATCGATAGATGATAGATCGATGGAGCTGTGTGTCGTTTGAAACGAGAAGTTTTGTTATAGTTGTGCTTTATACCGCAATATAACCGAGTTCCACGCGGGCGAAGCCGCGGGCGGAAAGCTAGTAAGTAAATAGAATAACCTATGCCCCCAGGGTCCGTGAGATCCTCATTCAAGACACGTACATCAGCTCGACGCGCAAGGCCACAGAAGAGGCTGTGGAGATGGCGCAGTACAAGACAGTCCGAGCCCCCTTCACTGGGCGCCCCTCGCCTGCCAACCCAGTAAGTTGAAAAGGATTATTATTTTAGTGGTCGGCAATAAACTTTGCTAAATCAGTGGTCGGCGTAAGTTCAAGCATCTCTTTTTCCAGATAAATTAGTATGGGGCGTCACAAAACAAAACTGAATAGTGTTAAAAAAATTAAAAGTATTGCCAGTTTAGATTAGAAAGAGGTAGTGAATTGTGTAATATGAGTAATACAATTTAAAACCTAAAGCGTCAAGAATGTGCTAGAAGTAGTTGTGTGTGTAAATAATAAAAATGACTTTTCATTTCATAAAGCTAACAAAGTAAACGAACACTCAAATGACTTGAGCCTTTCCAACACTGATTCTCTCTGGTCAACCTATCTTTTTGACACTGACACACTTAACACGGCATACCCTCCTCTCCAGATATACCTCCCGCGGCTGCAAGCGCCGGTGGTGCCGCTGGAATGGCGCCGGGACACCATATTGTGGGACTGGAACCAGTTGCGAACCTTCGTTGACCCTGACCGCGAGTTCTGGAAGCCCCGGGACCTGTATAAAGCGTGAGTAATCTTGGGATATTAAGAGGACGAAGCAGTGAGTAACCTTGGGTAACCGTGAGTAAGAGGATGAAACAGCTCTACACACTTCTATTGGAGTTTTCCGGAGAGGCAGACTACAGGACAAAGAACCTCGGGATACCAGGGTCAGTCCAGGAGATTGCTGGCAATGTGAAGGGTCTGCTGGCTTTCATCCAGGATAATAATAATAAATGGTAATAGCTTACGGGCTCCTCCACACTAAATTGGTGAATATGTACATGTATAAGTCGTCGAGTCGCGTAGACCAGTCCGTACAACAATTACCTAACAATTATAATTTACAACCTTGGGTTCAGTAGAGAATTATCTCTAAAGTCGGCTTGCACTGATTGCCCCAACTTGACTCAATTTGTTATTTCATCACTATCATCATTCATCAGGTTGAAGTATTTTACGTAATTTTGTCTTTAGTTTTAACTTTGAGGTGCGGTCACTTTGCAGGTTTTCATACTAAATATTTTTTTACATTATTAATACTGCTTTATTTTCTTTATTTTACAGGTGCGAAGCTTGCAAGGCAACTCGTCAAATCACTAAAATGAGAAAATTGCAGAAGAAAAATAAGTAGAGCCGAAATGTTAGCGTTAACAACAGATATTTCCCATGATATCCGACAAGTTGGCTTCTATGTTTTTATTGTTACTTACATAAGATTTACTTTAGTAATTTATTTTTAATTTTAATTTGTTAATAATTTTGTTAGTTAGTGACCATTTATTTTAGTTACGTACAGTTACTTTTAATTCTGTTTTGTTAATAGGACTTCGTTTTATAAAATTGATTTAATTTTAAAGATGTGTTTTCTTTCTTTACGTAATAAAGATAATTATGTACCTATGAGCGAGAAAAAAATACAGATCTCTGAACAAAATAGTCGTTCAGTAACATTTAATAAGCCAAGAATACGGATAACGGAGCGCTTTTCAGCTTCAAATCGGCGGTGCAGTGTCGGGCCAATGTCGAGCGGTTACGTCTGCGTCAACCTTTAGGTTGCTTTCAGAATAACCTTTTTTGAATACTCTATTTACATCTGATGATACTTGTCTGATACAAACGTCATGACTTTGTCAGTTTCGATGAGTTTGAAATCATTTTCTGAAGCACTTTAATTTTCTAAGCGCGTTTACAAGTTTCTATTCGTTTATTTTGTAATAATTTACCGCAAAAATGTCAGACAGTGCCAAGCGTTTAGAACCTCTGATTTTTAACTATGAATCCTCACAGCGAACGGACTACCGAGATGGAGAAATAAAGGCCCCTATAAAAACTGTTTACAAGGAAAAACGGCGTTCTGCAAGACCTAAATATACGCCGTTGAAAGACATACACACACTAGTGGATTGGGCCAAGCCTGTGGTGCCTTTTAATCTTTTCCACAAGCCAAAGGACGTGGTCAAGACCAATCCTTATCAAGTCCAGACGACTTTCGTAAGCTGTCATTTTTTTTTATGGGACTTGCTAAAACTTAACGTGAGATTTTAAGACGACGACGTTTCGTGTAGGCACCGGTATTGCGTTATAGATTTCTACTCAACATTCTTTAGAATATGTTAGTAGTTGGCGCGATGTAGAACATTTTGACAGTTGACGACGTTTGTAGAAGAAGTTCTGGTAATGGACGATAGATGGCGCATGAGTCGCTACAAGTGTTTTTCACTAGAGTCTGTTGAAGAATCTTGTTCCAGTTGAAACCCGAAGACGAGGAATTGGATCTGGTGCAGCGCACCAGGCCGCGGCTCGTCATGACTCCCGCCGTCAGCATGGACGACGTGGAAAAGACGTAAATCTCCTGTAGGCTTAGCACGGCGACACCCTCTTGTCGTCTCGCGCGCGGGATAGACTACCTAACCTACCCGTAATTTTCTAACGTCTCTAATTAGACAGTGGCAGGTATGCGCTATCTCACGCGTATCTCTACTCGCGCGTTGCTGTGCTAAGCCTGCAGATGAACTGACAGCGGAAGCTGATCACGAGAGACGAAGCGTGCGCCGGTCACTATCACTTTTGAGTAGCTAGAAGTAGAAAAATCTATGTATTTTAGGCGACATAGCAGCCTGTCACCGTTTTACGAGCCAACTCAAAACCGAAAAAATATGCTAGAAGTGACCACGTAATGTCAAATAGCCATGGTTTTGTTTATTTAGCATTTCGTGTGCTCTGCCTACCCCATACATATGGGAAAACAGGCGTGGTAGGGATGTATGCATGTTAAAATATTATCTGAACCAACAATTACTTAAGTACATGAACTAAAATGCAGAGTTTGTATGTAAAATGTATGTTTGGGAGTGTAGAGTTTTGAACGGTTTAAGTCCGTTAGATTATTGAAGTTAGTTTTCATACACTATCAAGGGAATCACAACTTAAGTTTCGTCACATAAGTAACTCTG
The DNA here is from genome assembly GCA_005406045.1 of Adoxophyes honmai. Lineage (NCBI taxonomy): Eukaryota > Metazoa > Arthropoda > Insecta > Lepidoptera > Tortricidae > Adoxophyes > Adoxophyes honmai. The sequence goes on from BHDV01014101.1 coordinate 36,215, forward strand.
TCGACTTCACAGTACCCGGGAAATGCTAGTAACGGACATATACAAGACGACGGTCCAGATAGCCATGGAGGAAGGAGTGTTGACATCTAAAAACGTCCGGGCTCCGTTCCCGGGCCCCAGCGCCCCTGCTAACCCGGTATGTTGGGCTATATCCTGCTGGCTTAGCACGGCAAGGCGCGAATCAAGTCGCGCGCAAGACAGACCATTGATTCAAAACTTTTTAGATCAGGGCCCTCTAAAGTTTGGTTAACAAAATAACAAAATCAGCGCTCCCCATCATGGAATAAAAGCCTTCGTACTTTGTGACCTATTTGTATTTCCTTATTTTTTGTAGGATAACGTAAACTTTTATTTTTATTTTTACGTAAACGTCCTTCTGTTGTTGGATTTAGAAATAACACCTCTCCATTTCTTCCGTATATGTCGTAAGAGGTGACGAAGGAAATTTATAATAGTTATTATCACATGAATGCGCCCTCCTGCGTAGCATGATAACCCCTCATTTCCTATGAGGGAAACTATGATTTGACCAGGGGCGTAGCTACCAAGGGGCTAGGCGGGGCAGTGCCCCGGGGCCCTCGAACCGATTCTAGGGGNNGGGGGGGGGGGTAGCTACGCCACAATAATCATATCTAATCAGTTTACATAGTTGTGGGGCCGTATTTTTTTAATTGCCCCAAGGCTCTTGGTTACAGTATTACCGAACTAATAATTCCTCTGGACATACCTGCGCAGTTGACGAATTTTGTGACGCGGGAAACTTCGATCTACCAATGATAAAAAAGATTTTAAGCACTCGAGTTTTGATTGGTTATTGATTGATGTCACAGACAGATGACTCATGACATATGTCCAGGCTGGCGTAACTAGGAACAAAAAACCTTTTCTATGGACTTTGAGTGCAGATCATTACCATCATACTAAAACAAAACGTCAGTACAGTTTATTATTAAACGGTTTTACATAGCTTACAGTATTACCAAAATAATAATAATGATAAAAGAGACTTTCGCGCGCTAAACTCTTGCGTTGTTTTTGGTTATCAATTTTATCAATATCGATAATATACACAGATATCGTTGTGCCACCCTAGTTTGGTTCGTCATGTTGGTAATGATCAGACACCCAAACTGATTCCATTAGCTAGTTTGGGCGTCCTTGGGGCGTCCTGACTCTTAAAACGTTCGGCTACTCTCGGATATCGTTCTGTCCCTCTCGGCGCAGACGGTAACAGCCGATCGGAGTTATTTTCTTGGGAAAGCTGTACCTAGCTACGCCACTGAATTTAACTATACTTATCACTGTCCAACTAGGGACTTCAAAAATTACAGGCAGTCTATCCCGCGCGCGACTGGTGCGTGTTGCCGTGCTGAGCCAACTGTCGCATGCAGTGACCAATCACAGCGCTGGAAATCACTTGCCACCAATCACTGGTGTGATGAATGTATGTCCTGTCACAGATAACCCTAGGGAAGCTACAGGCGCTGCCCGTGTCCCCCGAGTGGCGCTGGGACTCCGTGACGTGGGACCTCCGCCAGGTGCGGGCCTACTGCGACCCGTCCAAGGAGTTCTGGTTGAAATGGACGCCGAAGTAAGTCGCTCGAATAAACAGTAAAATACCTAGTCAATATGATCTTTTTTTTATACTAACAATTATTATTCACTAGCGGCCCCCCGCGACTTCGTCCGCGTAGATTTCGGTTACTTTCTTGACACTTATCGTCACATTTTGAACAATTCACACAGTATCTTTATAAATTGTAGCCTACGTGTTATTCTGATGTATAAGCTACATTATTGTTCATTATAATAATAATAATACATTCAGTAGTTTTTGCGTGGAAGAGTAACAAACATCCAAACATCCATAACTTTCACATTTATAATATCCTTCTCGGCTTTCACGATATTTTCGTCATGGTGGATAGTCTACGAGCACATACATTATTATTATTAAAACTCCCTGCAACCAACAAGTTCTCAAAGTTATTACATTGACACATAGAGGACAGAACCTATAAAGTACTAATGTCATTGGATTTGTTCGAAGACGATTCCGCCAAACTATGACGGCGTTCGCTGTGCTGTTATTGGCCGGCCCAAGATCGCGCGTAGCGCAGTGGCTTTTTCCTCTATGGTTATTGGCTCTTTACAGTTTCTATGACAGTTTGTAAGTTGAAATAAACTGACGGTTTGCGGAACTGGGTGGCCATCATTGTTTCTCTAGTTGGTCTGTCCTCTATGCTTTGACAGAACTATTATCCTCACACACATCCTCACGCCTGTATTCCCAAGAGGGTTAGGCAGAGCACATGAATTCGAAAATCCAGTGCCACTAAACTAACTATTATTTATTAATTATTCTTCTAGATGTACCGAGTGCGACGCGACAGCGGCGAGGATCGCGCAGAAAAAGTTGCAGCGACAAATGAGAAGTCGTTCATGAATATCAAGCTTTATTGTCAAACGTACACCGTGTTAGCAAGAATACATAGAGTTAGTGGGTACCGCCACGTGAGAAATACATACATTTAAGTAAATTCAAAAACTCGAATATTATAGAGAAAGTAAAGTTATCGTGTACAATGATGATAAACAATCTAATCAAAGTATATTTTTTAACTCAGATACTAAAATGATACAAACATAGTGATGTGTCTCCATTATCGACAATAAACAGATTTTTGTAAGTTATCCCATAAAATAATTTAAGAAAAATTTGGTTAATTCCGATAAATCATATTTGTCTTACAAAAACATGGGCAAACTACTTAAATCGAGACTGCTAACATTGTCGATTCTTTCGAGATCACTACTAATAAAATATGGTATCATTATTGGTCAATTTGACATTGTATCCGAGTTTAAAAATAGACTTTAGACGTCGCAAACTGTAGAGTTAGTCGCCAAATAGTATCTGTCTCTTTCTCTCACGTCTCTGATATTTTCAGAGCGAAAGAGACGCACTGATGTATTAGTCTCAAGTCTTCAGCCTGCGGCGCGTCTAAAAGTAACAAGCACAACAGTGAAAAATGTTCATTCATGTTTGTAAATAAAAAATAACATCCTACTAAAGTCATCATAATAAAATTGACAGTAATTCCTAATAAGTAAATTAAATGACCAAATAAGGGAGTCTACTAAATCATAAGATTCATAAGATGTTATAAAGGCTTAAGTAGCAATTATTACTTTTGGCATTTAGGGAATCTGAAAAAAATTGGCGCGTCTCTTGAAAGGCGAAATAGGATAAGCGATTTTTTTTTAGGATATTGAGTTAAATACTTACATGGTAATAATTAGTAAATTTTCCTGACAAGGCAAAATTGAATAACTTACTATTTTTAAAAAATGACACTTATACCGTTTCGCGTTTCAAGCTTCATGGCAGTATAATTACTATGCGGCAATATTTTTGAATATATTTCATTAAACATAATAAATTGACATGTTTGCCGTTTTATTGCGTACCTACTCCCATAACTTCCTACACCTTTTCTGAGATCCTTAACAATAATATTAACAGCTAAATTAAGAAATATCACATTTATATAGCGTTCACTACACAGTGCAGTGTAAACTGTCTATGTATGTAAGTATATTGAAATTCGCTAATTTGCTAAAGCGCATTCCGGGCCATTTTGTGAAACAAGTAAAAAAAAATCTCACTTTTAATTATTTTTTTCTGCTTTCTCAGAATCAAGGATACAATTAATTAAATATGGCTCAAATTATTTTTTATAATACACTTTTACAGGTGTATAAGAAAAATTGGTAATGTTTATTTTTATTTTGTATTGAGAGTGTCCAAGATTCTGAGTATAAAAGCCAATTATTTTTCAAATTGAAACAAATTGAGAGCAAGTTTACACTGTAAAAATGTATAAAGGTCGAATCACATGGTTCGCTCGAAATAATGTTCACCATAAGGACTTACTATTTTAAATTTCACTTTATATTCCCTTTTGAATGAAACACGAAAATTATTGAGATACGAGTATGTGGTATTAATGTACGCCCTATATTATACCTCCAATAATGTACGACCTGATACTACGTGACCTTGTGCACGTAAATATCAGTTCGTACATTATTGGTCGTACAATACCGGTTGTACATTACAACGCTCAAATGAACAAGCAACCGTCTGACTTCACCTTAGAGCACTAATTACCAATTGGTATTAAATACAACAAAATCATATTGAGATAATTCAAAATATTTATTTATGATTTATCCTTCACTATTTAACAAATTACATTCAGCTGGTAACTGGTGTATTTAACGGCTGGTTACAATATTCAATCAATCAAAGGTTTGACTTACTATAGACTAGAGATAGACTTTTTTCCCCTAATGTCTGGTATGCTAAAACCGACGAGCATCTATGAAGAGATTGATGAATATGAACGAGAAATATGCTATATTATGTCAAGATCGTAGTAAATGGGACAAAGTAGTATCTGCCTATCCCCTGTGGGAAAGATGGGTGTGTATGTATGTACGTATGTTTGTGGTAAACTAAACCATCGACAGATTGAATATTGAGACGTGTCATAAATGTATTTAGGGATACATAACTTTTTATTTCAGTCTCTTATCCTTAACATTTAAACTTTTAACACATTTACACTCCTTTAACAATAATACATTATTCATACAATTATTCTCAACTAACAATTATGAATAGACATTCGGGGTCTCTTCCTGCCTATCGGCATAGAGTCGGCAAGAAACGATTGAAACACTTTATTTCCACGCAACAAGAGCAAAAACTGCATTATTAGACTTCGTGACGATAGGTGTGAAGAGACCCTTATTCTAACGTATTATTATTATAACAATATCTCAATTTTACCAGAGACTTGTAAACATGGACTAACAATCTACGTACTAATTTCACTAGATGGGTTTTAGAGCGAGGTCAAAGTTTCATAGTAAATGTACATATGACAGTGAGACCCCGCTTCCAAAGCACCATCTAGCAAAGAATTGAGGAGGATCACCTGTTAGTACAGTTTGTCAGTCTTCACAATTACTAGTCCCTGGTTTTACGATTATATTTTAAACTTTTAACGCATAAACTACAACATATTAAGATAGTGCTTAAGTCTGTATTGCAAATCTATAGAGCAATAACATTTAACCTTTAAATGTATGACGCAGCCTAGGTAGCCAGACTAACATTTCATAACTGGTTATTATACCTACAAAGATTTCATTGTTTCATAATCATAACATTAATAACCAACAACAATGCAAGGTTATTTCCATTTTTTAAATCAGCAGTGCTATTATCTATCGCACTCGGAATCACTATCGCTTTAAATTGACAGGTCGAGACCAATCTCGCTTTAAAATTGAAACAAATACAGCGTAACGTCATGACATGACTGTCGAAACCGATGCCCAGGCCCGTTTGAAACCAATCGAACGTAGATTTACCGAAAAATCGTTTCGCACAAGCAAAATGAAATTAGGATTGATTTGTTACATGAAAGCATTTTACCGAGACGCTCGGTATCGCGGTCGCTTTCCTCCATGCCGATTTCGAGCGCGTTAGACAATAAATCTACAGTTCTGTTTTTTAATATCATTAGGTATCAAAATTTACAGATAAAAAGGCGTGCATTTAAGGGTTAAGGAAATTTAGTAACTACTCAACTATTTCAACCATTCTTGACTAACACTTAACTGCTACTTTACAAATATAATGAAGCTCCGACAGTCTTAAACAATACTAACTGTGCAAGTCAGTACATTAACTGGTAATAAGACATTATTATGAAGCGAAAAACTTATCGTTTCCTAACTACGGATACATATAGCTTTTGAGTGTTTATGTTATTTTTATGTTTTTAATCCTCTTATCATTTATTAAACGGGAAAAATTGACGATTTCACGATTTTTTAAGGGTAGAAAAACTAAAGAAAACATACTCTCTTACAGGCTGATAGCATAACAACGTGCCATAACACTTAAAATAAAATGATTGTTCACTTAACTGTGTCGGATAATAACATCAATTTATTTCGTGGACGTAAGAGGCGACTGAGGCAAATAAGTCAAGGTATATTTCAGGCGGCAGGCTAGCAAACTGTAGTAAAACGACCGTTATAGCAGTTAACAAAGAACTAACTTTATTCCACAGATAAGAAATATACAGGTACAAGAATGTAAAGAGGGTAATAGATGGCGCTAGTAACATTAAATATTATTTTGATATATTGAATATATTTTATATTACAACACCTCCACTTATCAAAATAAAGTAAGCGCCATAAAACATACTAAAGTTTACAAAACAATTTTTTATAGTAAGTACAAGTTTAAATTTATAATTTAACAATGCCTAAGATTTCCATAAACTTGTAATGTTTAATAGAACCAAGACCCTTGGTTAGTAAATCAGCTGGCATTTCATTTGTACTTAAATAACTAATCTCTACCTTGCCACTGTCAACTATTTCACGTATAAAATGATGCTTAACATCAATGTGCTTGGATCTATTATGGCACTGATGATTTGTGGCCATTTTCAATGCACTTTGATTGTCACAACACAAGTTAATTTTCACTAAAGATCCAGTTAACTCATTATACAGTTCTGTGAGATATATTGCTTCTCTACCTGCCTCAGCAAGGGCAACATACTCAGCTTCAGTACTAGAAAGAGCTGTAACCTTCTGCTTTCTACTCTGCCACGAAATAGCCGCGCCAGACATAGTGAAACAGAATCCAGTGTATGATTTTCTGTCTAGGCTATCGGAGGCCCAGTCAGAATCCACAAAGCCTTGCAATCCGTTTCCTTCACTAGTAAACTTAAGGCAATACATTTTAGTCTTCTTTAAATATTTTAGGACTCTTTTAGCATAGTTCCAGTGTTCAATACTATAACCTGTATTAAATTGACTTAAGTAACTAACAGCATAAGCTATATCAGGTCTTGTCATGACCGCTATATACATTAGAGAACCTATGAGTTTTTGGTAATTAATTTCTAATTCACATTTTTCTACTTTTGCTACATTTAGTTTGCTCTCTATAGGTGTATCAGCTGTTTTACAATCTGTCATATTAAACTTAGCTAACAGGTCATCTATGTATTTTTGTTGACTAAGCATGATTTTATAACTGTTACAATTTTTCTCTACATTAATAGTCATTCCTAGGTATTCTTTAACTTCACCTAAATCTTTAATTTCAAATTCTGAATTTAAAATAGATTTTAATCTATTGGTTTCTTCCTGACTATTAGAAAAAATCAAAAAATCATCAACATAGAGGCCTATAATAATTATTACATTTTTATACATTTTAGTAAATACACATGGCTCTTGTAAACAATTTTTAAAATTATTTTTACATAAAACATCTTTGACCCTTTCATACCATGCCAAAGCAGATTGTTTTAATCCATATACAGCTTTCTTTAGTTTGAGAACTTTACCACAGGTTTTTGATACAAAACCTTCAGGTGCACACATATAGATGTCCTCTTTCAGGTATCCATTTAAGTAAGCAGTCTTAACATCCAAGTGAGTAATATCTAAACCTAATTTGACACTTATAGCAAATAATAGTCTTAAAGTTGAGTGCCGCACCACTGGCGAAAAAGTAAGTTCATAGTCTTGTCCATATTTCTGGGTAAAACCCTTTGCAACCAGTCTAGCACGATATTGCACTTCACTCTCACCTTTTAATTTTTTCTTTAAAACCCAACGACACTGCACTATTGTAGCTCCTTGCGGGGCATTGACAAGCTCAAAAACTCCATTCTTTTGGAATGACTCCCACTCTTCATCCATCGCCTTTCTCCAATGAACATTCTCAGGTCCGCTTAAAGCCTGCTTCACTGTGAGCTCAGGATCAGTGGTAGCTAGTAAGCCCGTTGGATTGTACCAGTCAGGCTGCCGCCGCTCTCTTTTTGGTCTGTTCAAGTTATCCAAGTCTGCTTCAGACACTGTGATTGGACTACTGCTTGGTGATGGAGTTTGAGGGATGTAGGTTTGATCTCCATCAACCTCATAAAAGGTTTGCTGGGAGGATTCACTGTCAGACGTGTCAGTGGTCGACTCTACGTCCAACTGAGACTCTGTCTGATCAACAGTGCTAGGTCCCTCCACTGAAACTACTGGTATCTCAATGGACTCCCTCCAACCTTCTGCTGTCTCCGCACTCTGAACTGCAGGTTCCCTCGGAACAGCATTTTCCATTACTGTCACATCCCGGCTTGTAGTGATATTCTTAGTCCTTGGATTATACACTCTATAGCCCTTGACTTCTTCTGAGTATCCAACCAGTATACCCTTTTCAGCCTTTTTGTGCCACTTCAGCCGTTTCTCTTTGGGTATGTGTGTCATGACCACACTACCAAATATCCTTAAGTGACTTATATCAGGTTTCATGCCAGTCCAAAGTTCAAAAGGTGTCTTACTATTTAGGGCTGATGCCACCGTTCTATTTTGTAGATACACGGCTGTATGGGTGGCTTCGGCCCAAAAAATATCTTCTAATCCAGCATCAAATAAAAGGCACCTAG
>BHDV01014101.1:46792-67184 GCA_005406045.1 Adoxophyes honmai
ACACAAACTGTCACTACAGTACCTCTTACTTTAAAACCTAAAATATGCTAAAGTGACTACAAGCGTGAAACGCCAAATCCATATCTAAGCGTGGTATATACACGTATGCAATGCTAATATATTTTTAGATAAGCAATGTTTTATCAGTGTCAATTTTTTGACAGTAAATTTTCTTCTTTCTACGTAAGTGACAATCAATTTTTACATCCGTAAATCCCTCACTGTATTTACCTTATACATCCGTCGGTCCCTCACTGTATTTACCTTATCCAGTACCGTATGCCTTCGTACTTGAAGTGCAGCGAGGGTCAGGCGCCCGCCTCCACCAGGCAGATGTTCGCGAGCGCGAGCGCCGCGTTCTGACGCACTATTGGGTTGCCATCCTTAATCAGTTGGAGGAGACGAGACTTGGCACTTTTCGTCACGTCTGGGTCTAGCTCGGTCTCTTCGGGGTATTTCTCGGTTATGCGATGCAGCTCGGCGTATAGGAGACCTGGAAGTTTCATGGTTATTTGTAACTACAGTGACTATAGCCTAAGATCCCGCCATACAACGACCTTCACCGAGCTGGTTAATGGGTCAAACACATTTTTAAACGGTTTTACTTAGCTTACCCCGTTTGTTTTAGTCTTTATTCTTTGGTCTTTGGTCTTTGTTGGTTCAAATTTAGAAATTGAATTTTCACCCTCTTTCCGTCAACTGATTGATCTGAAATTCGGTATACGCTTTTAGTTGTGGTGACAATACAACAATGTACATTCATTGTCATTGTAAATTCAAAATGGCCGCCGCTACAAAATGGCGGATGACCTAATTCTTATCTACCCCATCAATATGGGTATCAATTGAAAGGTCTTTGCAAGGAGAATACAGTGCACTATATCAAATTAAAAAAAAAACTAAAAGCTGGAAAAAAAAAATGTAATAAAAAAAACTTTTAAGTAAAACGGTTTCATATACATTGATTAGACTAAAATAAAACCGTTTTACTTAAAAGTTTTTTTTATTACTTTTTTTTTTATGTAATTTAATATATCAAAGAATATATTGCGTATGGGTTGCTTAGCAAATTTCTGTCCAGGATTAAAATAAATAATTCTATATTTCACCAGTTTGGTTAATGGAAAAATTTTATACCTATCGAAAGTATGCAGCCCATAGTATATGTAAAAGTAAGGTTGCCTATTTTTTTCTGTCACAACCCTTGAGTTGCCAGGTATGAACAGGTAAATCGATACTAGTAATTTGCACCGATCTGCTACAGCTCCAGGAAAAAAATAGGCAACCTAACTTTTGCATATACCTACTACGGGCTGCATACTTTCAATATGTATAAAATTTATCCATTAACCAAACTGGTGAAATATAGAACTTTTTTTTTAATCCTGGACTGAAATTTGCCTGGCAACACATATGCAATATATACTGTGATATATTTAATTACATAAAAAAATGTGTTTGATCCATTAGCCAGCTCGGTGAAGGTCGTTGTGTGGCAGGATCCTCTACTACTACTACATATTAAGGGATTAATATACGAATAATTCATCGGAAGAGCCCGATGAGTGAATTTCATAATTCATAATCACATGCACATCCATTTGTTCCTTTGATGTCGTGACGACTAAGCAAATAGGTTCAGGTTTGGACAGGCTAGCAACCTCTGTCACTATTGTACTCTTAACTTAAAATCTGGAAAATATGGTAGAAGTAGATAGTAGTACCTCGTGTTACAAATTTAAATTAGAAATAATTTCTTCTTTGCATTTTCATTTTTTTTCTTTGCATCATCATCTGTTTGTGTTTCAAGATATTCTCAATTTGAATGTAATAGTAATAACAATATCGATATCGATTTTAAAATGTAAACATCGCAATGTTACCACAGGATACAGTTTTCTTAACGTACGTCATTTGGCAACTAACAGAAACTTACCAATCAACAAAGGCGGGTGTGGCTTCATCTCTTCCCTTGCACAGTGCAAATAGTTCACAGCACTCTGCAGGCACTTGGCCACGCTGCTTGGCATCTCATCCGCCAACTGACGGAGCAGAGCGCTCAGAAACTCGTCTAGGTACAACCGCCCCTCATCCAGTAGATGGGTTTGTATCAGATCGTTGGATTTCTTTACGTTGAACGTTTTGAATGTCTGCTTTAGGGTGAATTTGCTGGCCTGTGGAAGATTTTTTTGTTGATAGATTTCATTGCAGACAGATTTTTGACAGAATGACATTGAAAATAAACAGAAAAATACCATACTACCCTTGGCATAGAAGCTAGGACCTTGACAATTCATGCCACGTGCTTAGTAGACCAAAGTAAGTAATGTTCGTTAGTGACGGCATCGCACGTGGACGGTTACAATATTTTTTTATTATATTTGAATCTTAGAAATATCTCATTAAGAAAAGAAGCCAGCTTATTTCTCTCCCGTAAGAACTATACATTAACCGGGAACAAAAGAATCACGCGACTCAAACTACTATTTTTATCTCACGCCAAAAATCATTTCAGCTATTACATTAGTGTTTTATTTACCTTCTGTACCTATTCTATGTAGTAGATAAACAAAAACTCACCCTCACAACAGCTGGATTATTATCACATAGATGTAACAAGAAGCAAGGCAGCGAGCTGACGGCCTGGTCGACCAGCTGCTCAGACTTGACCCGCCCCGCGATGATGCCGAAGAGGCGCAGAGAGCTCTCCCTTAACTGGGCAGACTCCGTGTTCATGAAGGGTCTGATCTTTTGGGAGATGGAGAGGAGCTCCCTATCGTAGTCCTTATCGAGGTTGTCTATGTCCATCAGGAGACGGCTGAGCCCTTGGATCGCTGCTAGAGGCACGTTCTCGGTTGCTTTTCTGTAAAAAAAAAACTATTTTTATACGACATGATATTGCGTGTACGTGATTAATGTACGACCAAATATTACTCGACCATGTGCGCGTATTATTCAGGCGTGCATTATTGGTACAGCCAGCGTTAGAGAAAAGTAACCCCTAGACTAGACTGTTAAAGATTATCGTTCGTCGGCAACCGCCCGCAAACGCGTATTTGCATAGGTGAGACTAAATGTAAAATCGTTTGAGTTACGTAAATGAATAAATTAAGTTTTACACTGTGATTTAGTGACTCACGGGTTGACGGGAGCGTCGACGCCCTGGCTCAAGGCTGCTAGGGCTCCGGGCAGGGCTTGGGCCCGCTGCGGAGGCCGCAACTGGGCGATGCCGGCGGCGCCGCGGAGGCACGTGGCGCGGACGGGCGCTCTCCCTTCGGGGCCATCCATAAAGTACGTCACACGACATTTGGGGCATATTAGCCCCTCAATGTAATTTAACTATGAAAATTACAGAAATTTTGTTCAAGTATTACAAGACACTGACATCCTGAAAGTGTGACGTACTTTATGGATGACCCCTTCCAGCGGATACTTATGAGTGACTAACGGGTTGACGGGACTGTGACTTAGTGACTCACGGGTTGACGAAACTGTGACTTTTAATGACATACGGGTGGACGAGACTGTGACTTTTGACGGGACTGTGACTTTTAGTAACTCACGGGTTGACAGGCGCGTCGACGCCTTGGCTCAAGGCTGCTAGGGCTCCTGGGAGCGCCTGGGCCCGCTGCGGCGGCCGCAACTGCGCGATGCCGGCGGCGCCGCGGAGGCACGTGGCGCGGACGCGGTCGCTCTCGTCCTTCCAGCCGATGCTCATTACTGCGAGCACTGTTTCTATGAGTACTGGGTTGTCGTTGCATCTGCGGGGAAGACATTAGTATTTATTAAGAATATGCACGTACAATGTACAATATTATGTCGGTTTAGTGTAAAGGCCTACGCTAGCTGACGCGGTCTACCCGTAACGGACGCCTGTTTAACAAGAAATTGTATGAACACCGCTAACTGGCGCGGGCGGACTATAATTCGCGCGACGGGCGGTAGGCGTCCGCTCCGTGCGCATACGCTCACGGACTATTCATTTTATTGATAGAGCTAACGCTTAGTTGGACTAAGCTAGTATTTAGTCGAATTACATGTATTTTAGTAATTAAACGTGTCTGAACAATGAAAATTAGCCAGTCGCGGATTCCGGAGCAGAAGCAGCGAGCGTGCGTACGCGGCTGGTGTCCACGTCAGCTAGCGTAGGCCCTAGATGGATTTTTATTTTTTATATAGGAGGCTTTCAAGTATTATGTAACGCAATTCTAAGGAGTTGCGTTACGTAATATTTGAACGCTCCCGGGTTAAGTAAAGTTCAGAGATGGGGAGGGGGGGGGACAAAAATGTTACGCTGCTATACATTTCGAACATCCGTACCAATATATAAATGTGAAAGTGTGTTTGTTTGTTTGTTTGTTTGTTTGTTTGTTTGTTTGTTTGTCCGTCTTTCACGGCTAGACGGAGCGATGGATTGACGTGATTTTTAGGTAGAGATAGTTTAGGGCGCGGAGAGTGACATAGGCTACTTTTTATCCCGGAAAAAAATGATGTTCCCGAGGGAAAACAAAAATATAGTTTGCTTGATAGATCGATATCGATCGATGATAGATCGATATCAATCGATAACCGATCGATAGATGATAGATCGATGGTGCCGTGTGTCGTTTGAAACGAGAAGTTTTCTTATAGTTGTGCTTTATACCGCAATATAACCGAGTTCCACGCGGGCGGAGCCGCGGGCGGAAAGCTAGTACATACATAAATACATACCGTCACGCCTCTTTCCCACAGGAGTAGGCAGAGACCACTTTGTTCCACTTGCTACGATCCTGACATACCTCTTTTGCTTCGAAATTCTTAAAAAAATGCGTTACGTATTGTTTGAACGCTCCCGGGTAGCGTAACGTTCAGAGATGGGGAGAAAGGGGAGAGGAAACCGTTACGCCGCGTTACATGGGGTGGAAGAGGGATCGAAAATCTTCAAAAGTTGCGTTACTTGAACACTCCCTTTGGTAGTATAGTACCTGTGAGCCAGCGCAGCGTGAGCGGCAGCATGTGCCGCGGCCCGCTGCGGCGGCAACGGGCTGCTCGCATGCGGTAGCATTACACTTTAGGCTTGAAACCACTAAATTCCATAATACTTAATCCACAATGCCCCTATTTATCAAATTACCAAAGGCCCTCACCTAAATGTCAAATTGTCTCATTTTTATAATGAACTAAATTACTTTTTTTTTGAGATTTGGCCTTTTTCGGAGGTTCATTACAAGAATGAGACAATTTGACATTTAGGTATTACGGAACGAAGTTTAGTGTCATCAAGGCTCCCAGGTAGTTGAGGTTTACCTGTGAGCCAGCGCAGCGTGTGCAGCAGCGTGTGCCGCGGCCCGCTGCGGCGGCAACGGGCTCCTCGCATGCGCGGCTATGCGGGCTAACAGCTTGGCCAGCCGCGCCGGCTTGTGCCGCGCCACGCCGGCGCTCAGGATCGGCGCCAGCTCGAGGATGGTGGTTGAAGGGTCCCCGTGCTCCACGCTCAGGCACAAAGAGCAGGCTTCTTTCACCTGAAGCCATGGAAGCGACTCCTCTAGATAGATGTCTTTCCATAACCTTAATATACTACAGGGTGACCTCTAAGACGTAATACAAAATTAGCTTTTCGGGCTCAGTTAATTACAGAGAATTTAATACACTAACTCATTGGTTAAGGTTAGCCTTGTTTAATTTGTGCTTATTCTCAAACAAAAAATAAAATAAAAATCTCAAAGTATGGTCACCGTACACTGCATAATCGAGTGTCACAGGTACTTGTCAAGTTTAAAAACGTTTAAAGCTAAGCGTCCACTTGTCGGTATCGTACGCAACTGACGTATCGCACGCAACGGATTTTAGTATTCTTTGTATAGAAACTCACACAAGTGCGTCCACCTGTCCGCATCGTACGCATCGCACATCGCCATATATCTGATTGAATGCGATGCGTCCGATGCGTGCGATGCGGATCTGTGGACGCCTACCTTAACACTGCTACAGCTATCGATCTTTTATCATTACAAAAGACACAACTAGGCTTTTTAAGTATCTACTTTACTCCTTACCTACTTAAAACATACATACATATTCTCCCGCCTGTATTCCCAAGAGGGTTAGGCAGAGCACATTAATTCAAAAATCCAGTGCCACGTTTAGCAATTTCAGGGTAACCAACCAGATGGTTAAACGTGAATTGAACGTAAAGTTAAATTGAATAATAAGCGATGCCAATTTTAAATAAGTAAATTTATTGTTCAATCGGATAAATGCAAAAGTACATACTTAATCACACGTATTTTAGCATGTGTTCAATGTGGCCATCGTCTTCCTGTACACAAAACTCCGCCCGTCGTCTAAGGTTGTCCCTAAGTCTACCTATGTTTTCTTGTCGCACCTCTTGGAATAATAATGGTTTATGTAGTTTATGTATTATTACGTTCCTCAAGAAGTCTTCATACTTTAGTCCATTTAAGAGGAAATATGCCGGTCGAGGGAATTGAAAAATAGGTATTTGCTATATCTATTGCTGTCGCGCCGTGACTTGCCCAGACGACGTCGAGTGCGATAAGAACAACTACAGCTCGGACTGAAAATACCTATGAAAATTATTCAAAAACAACGTTTCGTATTCCCCTGATTTCTTCTCCAAAACTTAACCGATTAAATATGTTTTTTCATTAAATGTTTAAAAAATGTCATAACTGTGTTTCTATGTTATTATATTTTGATATAATTGTGTTAAAATTGGTTTCTAGGGGTTTGAACACAACGGAAAAAACTTACCAATTTTTCATGTTTTTGAAGGATAATATCTCCTTTAATAATTAAATAAAGGAAAAAAGGAAAACATAGGAACATGCTAATATTTTATATCATTAGATTGTTGATGTAAAAAATCATTGTTCTACGGGTAATATCCAGCGAGGAATCAGGGGACTACGTTTCCATACAAAATATGACCGCTCCATTTCCTCTTAAGTTTCCATCAATTAAATGCGGTCATATTAGATGATTGTTCACAATACCCGCCCAAACATTAACCGAAAACCGAGTCAGGAAGGAGTGTCTGCGAGTTGCATGAGAGTTTGCTTCACACCATAAGTGCTCATTGTGAACGTTAAATAAGCCAAATCTTATAAACGTAGCTTCATCAGTCCATAAAATATTTAATTGTAGGTTTTGTAGCACCTATCAACAAACTGAACCCTTCGGGAGTAGTCGTCTAGCACAATGTCTTGTATTTTTGGAAGTGAAAGGGATGTAACCATGCTGCATTTAATAGCTTCCAAATAAAAAATTGGCTCGTGGTAAATCTTGCAGCTGCGTCTTTTGTACTCGCTTCTGAGTGGTGACTAAAATACCGAAAGGTTTGTGTCCGAAACGCTTTTGAGTGTCGTGGCTATCGGCTTCTAGCTTGAGCGTGCATTTGGACTGAGAAGTGTCCGTATTCCCTTAAATTTCGGATAGTTCTGTTTATTAATACACGAGTAGGGGTTGCACTGTCCGGATAACGTTCGTGAAAGAGTGTTTGCGTCTGCACTGTACGCTGAGATGTAAAATAGAACGCTACCATATCCGTCCGCTGGATAGGCGTGTACGAGTAGGCATGATTACGAGGTATTTTATTATTTTACACAAATTTACGATGAATCTTATTGTTGTTTGATAACAAGACAACTAATGTCAAGAACAGTCAAAGTGAGTTTTCTTCATAATTTATCTGTCAGATAATCAAAGACAATTGGGTTAGTTACATAAGGACTTTTTACTGTAAACTTAATGGTAAGGTGACCACATTTAACGGAAAAAATTAGGAATAATGTAAACGTAAAAAAAGAATACTAATGATCACTTTAACAACATGCGACCTAGTCAGGGGTTTTAGTACAAGGGAAACATATTTAAAACATTGGTTTTGTATTACGTCTTAGAGGTCACCCTGTATACTTAGGTACTAAAGGCCGGTGAAAGAGCACAGCGAAATTCGAGCGTTGACCCGCTGCTATCTGTCGCACGCATGTAGTATGCCCTTACGCTCACACATTGCGACGCACGTGCGCAAGTGCGAGGGTGAGAGCAATACTACGGCATACGTGTGACAGAGATGGATAGCAGTGAGTCAATGCTCGAATTTCACTGTGATCTGCAACCGGCTTTTAGTTTTTATGCCCGGTTCAAACTTAAAAAGCGTTTAGATACTGTCTCATTCTATCACACTCAGTCAAAACGAATCATTTTTCTTATTGTCAGAGATAAAAGTGTCTTTCTGCTACAACAAGCCGATATTGTCTGGGAACTAAAATGCAAAGATCTCGCGAGCCGCGCCGGCTTGTGGCCACGCCGGCGTTAAGGATCGGCGCCAGCTCGAGGATCGTCGTCGACGGGTCCCCGTGCTCCACGCTCAGGCACAAAGAGCAGGCTTCCTTCACCTGAGGCGGATAATCCATGGTAAAATTCTCCTGTAGACTCTCTAGCTAAAGATATTTCCGTAACCTTAGTATACTACACCTACCAAATACCGGTTAAAGAGCACAGCTAAATTCGAGCGTTGACCCGCTGCTATCTATCTGTCGCACGCATGCAGTATGCCCTCACGCTCACACAGTACGACACACGTTCCCAAACGTAAAAAAAATATCATCTCGTTTTTTCTAATGTCAGAGATAAAAGTAACGTGCCTACAGCAGGCCGATATTATAACTGGAGACTGCAAACGTAACGTCAGGCTAACACCATTTCTGTGTGTCACCAGGCTATATCTCAAAAACCGAAATAGACAAATGAAATTTCCACAAATTATATGTTTCTGTTGTCGTTATAATAACAAACACTAAAAACTAAATAAAGTATATATCGCAGAGCAGCTCCCGTGCAAAAAATACCATTACATACCAATATTTTCTGCTCGATATCAATAAACGGTTACAGATAGACCCTTATTTACCAAACCATTACATTTACTTTATTTATGATACGAAACCTTTCGTCCGCGCGTCTAATTCGTACTTGTCTGATTTTTTGTGGGTATAATTTCCGACGAAATAAAAGCTCACTCACCTTAGAACAGCCAGCCCTGTCCAGGAACGCGTTGAACGTGCTTATAGTAATCTTGGCAGGCGAAAGCCTAATGGAATCCCTGTTAGGTATGAACCCAAAGCGCTCCTGCGACTTATTCTGTGCGGGCGCATATGCAGGCGGCTCAGCTTCGACGTAGCATGCGAGGGTCGTGTATAGTACTGCGAAGAGGTCAGTGAACTTGGCCTCGCATATAGGGTCCATGGATTCCTCTTGGAGCATTTCGCCTAGAGCACTTATCAACTGAAAGGAATAAAATGTCATAGTAAGTATCCCTAAACATAAAATTACCGTGAGACTCACTCCTAGTGAAATAATGGATCTACTCACGTTTTTTACACCGAGATTAGCTCGACGTGTTTCGGGTCAATCCGTGACCCATCATCTGGAGCTACGCGACACGGCAGCGGACAGACGCGCACACAAATGGTAAAAATAGTAGTCCGCGTCTGTCCGCTGCTGTGGCGATGGAGATAATCTCGCTATAAAAAGGTGAGTAGATGCGTTATTTCATTATGACTGTGTGTGTAAGGCCCTAGTACCATAAGAGTTGATGATGATGATTGAGAATGATTACACACACAACTAAGGACCGACTGTGTAATGAATGAATGAGTTAAACAAATGAATGTCCAATCTAAACCTTGCTGTTATTAGTAGACATTTTCGTGTGCATGACCTCAACTCTTGTGGAACTAGGTATACTTAACATAAGTAATTAAAATCAACAAGTATTTAAAATCTGAATAGTCTCTCTGAAATAGGATGATGATGTGAAACCAGAGATTAGCAACTTTGTGAACTAATAATGAGATTGTAGTGTTTAATAATCGTTCTTTTTACCGATAGCTTAAAGGACTTTTTTGGACTTTTTAACATCTATGTAATCACAACATGTAGAAGTCTACCTAATGCTAATAGGTTGACAAGTAATACTCACAGTCAAAGGCTGCAACGCTGCGATATGATGGTCAGTAATATGATACGGGTCTTCATAGAGCTCTATAGAGCCCATGAGACGAAGGAAGTTGTCCACAATAGCAGCTGATAGATCTTCGTCTTGGGCCAAGGTGCGCCAGCAGCCGACAACGGAACTGGAAACATTTAGTCACTTGGTATCGGGATTCCATTGCATGGTAAGAAAAAACAACTGCCGGTCGTGGAGCAGAGAAATTTGAGCGTTGACCCGCTACTATCTATCTCTGTCGCACGCGTGCAGTAAAATTGCCCTCCCGCTTGCACTTGAGCACGTGCGTCGCAATGTGCGAGCGTGAGGGCAATATTACTACACGCGTGTGATAGAGATAGATGGTAGCGGGTCAACGCTCGAATTCCTCTGTACTCGGCAACCGGCTTTTAGTATTCGATTTGCGATGAAAGGGGTTTTAACGGTTAAATTGAACTTTACCTCAATCAATATTCATACATACAATCACGCCTGTGTTCTCAAATGGGATACGCAGAGATTATTTCACGCTTCGCCGCCACTTCCAGCATAATTTTAAGTTTGAAAACAGATGGAACACGTATAATAGTGTCAAATTGCTAAAGGCTGATCGAGGACCCGGAAATGTAGAGGTTCTAATTGTATTACCACACCGAAAAAAAAAGTAATAAAATCTTTGATAGTATATTAACTTACTCTTTCAAAGGAAGTCTCTGAGAAAGCAGCATGGCAGTTACAGCATTCGTGTGATGACGAGTCAGCGAGGTCATCGGCCTCATGAGCTTCGCTCGAGCCTCGTCATCAACCCTGTCCATCGTGCTCAAAACCACCTCAACAATCCTCTCCACGCTCTGAAACAAGTCTTGCCCCTTCTTCACAAAGAGGGCATCTAATACCCCACTTATCCCCGTACTTCTATGCTCCTGGTTGTCATAACCCTCTAGCAGACTTTCCACGTACTGCATCGTGTGGTGATGAGGTATCTTCGGCGAGATAATGTCAGAGAGTAAGCAGCAATAGTCGTATATCATCGTCAGGTCGTTTGTGAGCACGTTGTTCTGCATTTGAAGCAGTTCTGCCATGCATTCGTCGTCTTCCTCTATAGTGTGCCCTTCGTAAAGATCCTGTATCTGTATTATGAGCTTTATGCAGTCTATTGTGGTCAGTCTGACCGGGAAATTCGTGTCAGCAATCCCTGGAACTACTAGTCCGAGCAAATATCCCATCTGACCGAATTTGCTGGGCGTTTCGTAATTCAGTTTCACGTTTTTGATGTAGGTGTCGAACATCACTTGGAGTATCAGGACCGCGGCTGTTCTAATCTCGTCGTTCTCGTGACGAATCCATTCGATTAGCAATCCTATTAAATCGTCGATGGTGCTAAGGCAGGTTGACTGCATTATAAGTTCCCTAATAAGTCTGTGTATCAAAGAAAGGCTGTCGTTTAAGGTCTTTGCTAAAAGATCGTTCTTGTCACCGTTACCTTCGATCTCATACTTTCTTTTGAACGAAGACAGTTCTCCGAAAATGCTGTTGAACAATACTCTGAGTATAGTGTTCCTTTCTTCAGGTAGTATCCCTTTTTGTAGCTTCGTCAACGCTTTAGATGCTTTCACAATCATTGGGTACAGTTCCACGTTCCGCTTCTCCAGGTTGCTGTTATAGATCTGTTCCAAAACGGCATTTAGGAGCATCCACCGGTTCCTCAAAGTCACGTTGTGATGAGCGGCCGGGTACAAAGCTTTGCTGATTTCGTACAGAGTTGTAATACTCGCTTTACACAGGTCGAAGGGAGGATTAGCTTTTAGGATCTCATACAGAATGGCCGTAACGTTGTCCCCTAACCTTGCTAATACGTGCACGTCCAAGCAGTTCCCAGCAACTTTGCCATAACAATTAATGATGGCGTATTTAACAATCGCCAACTCGATATCACTCTTCGATGCTCTCGACGAAAGAAAATTGAGCAATTTGCTGCTCCTTCTCGCTTCATTGTCTTTGTACGCCGCATCTAATTCATTTAGAATGAATTCTCCATGTTGCCGCGAAGATATGCCAACTGCTTCGCTGATGTAGTCTGACAGATCCATGGGAACGGACTTCAGTTGGAACAAGATCAATTTCAACACTTTCTCCACCACCGCAGCATTCGACATGTGGCAAGAGAGAACGGCCAAATACTGCAACGAGACTCCCTTGATCATGGTTGCTTGTTTCTTCCCATTTATCTGCTGGGAGAGCAGCGTTGCTATGGTTTCCACCCACTTGTTGCTATTGACCTGCTCGATAGCAGAAATTAGAAGGTCGAGCAACATTTTATGCCACTGATCTTGGGATTCGTTCTTCTCGACGAACTTTAACAGTCTTTGAATCTCAACCGTCCACGAATTCTTCAAATTCTTGTGGATATCACCGGAGTATTCTTCAAGGAAGGTCAAGAGATTCTTATTCCTCTCGACCTCTTCAGGAACTACTAGATGCGTTATGCATCGAATGAAGATTAGATCTGGAGATGTTTTGACTTCTACAGTCTTTTCTGGCTGATCTTCCTCAATGACGGCAGAGTTGTTCTGAAGGAGAGACGTCACGCAATGACTGACAGTCGACATGGATGCTGTAAACTCTTCGACTGTCAACGCGTGGAGCAGTAAGTTCCTCAACTGCGATCTGACACTTGTCACAGTATTGCACATCAGGATAAGCGAGCTCCTACACGTATCCTGTAAATCTATCACTTCTAGTTTCGAGACGTTCCCCACCGGTTCGAAGCCACAGTGCTTTATAATAAACTCAACCATCGCGAAATCCTCTGTCACCGTTATGCAGTTCCTATAAACCAATCCTACAATAGCTTTGACGAGTAGCTTCTTCATTTTCATCCCTTGCTCGTTTGCTATCATAACCTTCAACAGCACAACGAATTTCGAAGCATACTTGTCGATAAAAACTTGAGATGCCGTGATCAGATGCGTGATAACTATTACTGCTTTCATCCTGTCCTTTTCTTGATTATTTTTACATTGATGCAGAAGCCCTTCTACCGTTTGGTCTGAAAACTGCGTGGTCATATGATCGAAGCAACGGAGAACTTCAAAATGGTTCTTTACTGTGTGGGGCTGGTCATAATCGGGCTCTAGAAGGACCAAGTTGAAGAGTACGTGGTTGATCGAGTTTATGACGCTGTCGTTTAGCGTCAGCTTTGGGTTGAGAGCCGACGGCGTGAGTAAGTACGATATACATTGGCTCACGTAGTAGAGATTAAGTTGTGGTCGACGGTAGAGACTGAGCAATGAAAGCATGAATTTGTTCACTGTATCGTTGAACTGTCTTTCTGATATGAGCCTGGTGATGGGGCCTAGGGCTTCGAGTACGGACTCGGCGACCCTTGGTTCCGTGGATGGCAGCCATTGGCTGTACAACACGTCGAATATGAGCGAGAATTCAGTGACGAAGTTGTCCTTGATGGACGTTATGTTGTCGTTTTCCACGTTGTCCCCAATTTGCTCGGAGACGGCCACGGCGAAATGGCCGAACGCTGGAAAGGCAATTTTAAGATTAATGCGAGTAAATATTATATATAATGGAAA
Source organism: Adoxophyes honmai (assembly GCA_005406045.1). Lineage (NCBI taxonomy): Eukaryota > Metazoa > Arthropoda > Insecta > Lepidoptera > Tortricidae > Adoxophyes > Adoxophyes honmai. The sequence continues at coordinate 60,374 of BHDV01014101.1, forward strand.
AGAACGAGAAGGCAAAAGTGTCATGAGATGTTACAATGTAACAGTTACATGGTCGCCCGCGGTTACAACATACTGCGCTTTACAGACAAGTGGTTACAGCTGGCTAAGCGCGGTTTCAGATGACTACAGGTATACAGCAACAGTTGACTATTAGTGATGGGCCGGATCGTTAAAAAAGTATATCCGCGGATACGGATCTGATTAACGGATATTTAGTGTCATGATCCGCGGATACGGATATGGATCTTTATTATTTTTATTCAACTGTTGCAATAAATAACTTCGTATAATATTGATTCTATTATAACTTATAAGGATTCTTTCGGCAATGTAGTATTGGTAGGTATGGTAACTTTCTGCGATGAATGTTTTAATTGAATTTTATAATTATTACGGATATACGGATTTTTCTTTACCCTCGGATATTATTGACTACATAGTCATAGCCACACGTTACCCCACCAATACTGACCGTAAGCGAAGGCTTGCTTGACCGCATTCTGCCTCAACAGCGGCAGTAGAGGCAGCATCTTCGACAGCACCTCCTTGACATGCGGCACTACGGCCCGGGTGTTGACGGCGGCCAGCGTGCCCAGGGAATGGGCCAGCGTGTAGTGAGGGACCGAAGATGGGGACAGCTGGTTTATTAAGGAGCGGAGGACCTGTGGAATAAGTTACGTTAGAGAATGAGTTACGTAAAGGTCACAGCACACATAACTCGGAAACAGATCGTCACCGTATTGCCTTTCGCCTCGCCGTCAACTAGCCGTCAAAGTCACGCAGCGGTTCTTAAGCGGTTACTTTTGATTTTTGATTTTACTTTAATTTTACTTCAGATTTTACTATACAGGGTGAAAATGAAATCCGTAACGAAATTCATTCCTGATACTCAGAATCACTAGCACAATACAATGGTAAAATAAAAAAACACTTTTTTTTTTTTTTTTTTTCATCGGGGAATTCCCAAAAAAATATTGAATGTGGGCATACTACAAACCACGGTGTAACTGTTTACTTTTGTTTAAATTCTATTCTAAAGTAGGGTAGTTTTGCATTTGCCACAATCGCCGAGTTCGACTACCCTTACGCAACCGCCGAGGGTAGGTATGAAAAATGGATTCGCAAGCTGGCAGTCGATGCGCACGCGTTCCCTAGTCACCCCGGTCGTACGATACGTAAGCGCGAAGTGTGCGAGTGACAATGTCGTTAGAATTTTCGAATCGCGAGTACAATGGTGCGAGTGTACATCCAAAGTATTTTTTAACAAGATGGTGCACCCCCCATTACGCTCGCGATGTACGCGCGAGCACTTGAACAATTGTGTACAGTGAGCGGTAGATAGGTCCACTGCGACCTTGTGGCCTCGCCTGCCAGGTCAACTGACCCCACCCCTTGTGATTTCTATCTTTGGGGCGAAATCAAGCGCCGTGTGTACATGGACGAACTACAAAATTAACACAATCTTAAAGACAAGATTGTAAGTGCATTTTCTGAAGTGAAAGTGACACTGAAGTGCTAATAAGAGTGAATGAAAACGTTTTGAAACGTGCAAGACTCTGTTTGGAGAGAAATGGACTCCATTTTGAACAACTATTAAGGTATGCTTTGTTTAGATTTGTAGGGTAGGGTTAATTTCTTATTATTATTGTACAGCTGATTGATAGTTGACGCCCCACGCGCGCTACTTGCACGCGCGGTGTCAATAATGTTAGCACTTTTTAGGAAAACTTTGATGACACATAACTTCTTATTTACAAAACAAAATGAGAAACTACTCAAATTATATTTTTAAGTTTTATTAACATACAGGTATGTAAAATTTCGTTACGGGTTACATTATCACCCTGTATATGGGTCTTTGCCTGAAATAAATAATTTTTATTTTATTTTTTATTTTATTTAACCTTTGCTTTATTTAACTTTTGCCTGGCGACCCAAAATTCAAAAATATTAGAAGCACCCAAGCAACCATTAAAAACAAATTAAATGCAGCGATTGCAGTTTATTTTCGAAAAATCCAGGGGGTCCTGCGACCCATCTCGATATGGCCCAAATTTAGGTCGCGACCCGAGGTTAAGAAACGATGAAGTAACGTGTTCCGAGGCGAGCGATTAGTGTGCGCTGCAGTATGGCGTTTCATATAAATAATACTAAACGACTCGAGGCGATACGGTGGCGATCCCTTTCCGAGTTGATAATGTGTGCTATGACCTTTAGAATCAGCAAAGGAAAAAAATCTTCGCTCTGTATGCTTAGCACGACCACACGCTTAAGAGGAAATGGAGCGGTCATATTTTGTATGGAAACGTAGTCCCCTGATTCCTCGCTAGATATTACCCGTAGAACAATGATTTTTTACATCAACAATCTAATGATATATTAGCATGTTCCTATGTTTTCCTTTTTTTCTTTATTGAATTATTAAAGGAGATATTAACCTTCAAAAACATGAAAAATTGATAAGTTTTTTCCGTTGTGTTCAAACCTCTAGAAACCAATTTTAACACAATTATATCAAAATATAAGAACATAGAAACACAGTTATGACATTTTTTAAACATTTAATGAAAAAAAATATTTAATCGGTTAAGTTTTGGAGAAGAAATCAGGGGACTACCAAACGTTGTTTTTGAATAATTTTCATAGGTATTTTCGGTTCGAGCTGTAGTTGTTCTTATCGCACTCGACGTCGTCTGGGTAGGTCACGGCGCGACAGCAATAGATTTAGCAAATACCTATTTTTCAATTCCCTCGACCGGCATATTTCCTCTTAAATCGCCTCGCGCGCGGCGCGGGATAGTCTACCCGTCATTTTCTGACGTTTCTAATTAGACAGTGACAGGTATAGTCTATCTCGCGCGTATCTCTACTCGCGCCTTGCTGTGATGCAAGCAGCAAGATTTAAGAAGTCAGTTATCCATGTTTTCAAGATGAACTACTTGTATGTTTATAATTATGACAAAAAAAGAACCTATCCACCTTTCCTTTGCTGTACATATTTGCAAGCAGAGGGCCGTGGGTTCAAACCCTGGGCTCGCACCTCTGAATTTTTCGGAATTTATGTGCGATATCGAATTCGATATTTATCACGAGCTATTCGGTGAAGGAAAACATCGTGAGGAAACCAACACACAGTGACGAAGTAATTCAACATTGTGTGTGAAGTTCCCAATCCGCACTGGGCCTGCGTGGGAACTATAGCTCAAGCCCTCTCATACTGAGAGGAGGCCTGTGCCCTGCAGTGGGACGTATATAGGCTGATGATGATGATAAAGTTTGTTTCAAGGAAAATTTCATTTGTTAAAAAATTTATCACAAAACTGATTTTTTTGGCAAAATCTTAAATTTTCGTTTACCTAAAGAATAAACATAACGCGGTAACACTACGCCGGTAGTAATTATACAAATATTTTATCACAAATAATAAAATTTGAAGCCAGATACGATAACGGTATATTTACATTATGATTCATAAAGTCTGTTTGAGGCATGTTCAGGCAACAACAATGACCGTGTCATTTACATAATCAACAGCACATGTAACTGTTTTTCATACAAAAACTCGCGTTTGTATCTTTTATGGGCGACTATACGTTTGCTTGGGAACAAATTATTTTTAGCATGTATTGTGGGTTTGTGGGCGTTTTTAGAAGTTGAATGAATTACAATTTTTAAAAAAACAAAGAAAAAGTCATTTTTCATGCAAATTCATGCAAAGTAATTGAAGAATAACTGATTGAAGGAAAAAGTAACAAAGTTGATATTTTTGTATTGAACATTTTATTTTGCACTGGAATAATGGTTTGAGATTTTTTATTCAAAATTTATTAATTCATGTCCTGTGTGATGATAAACTTATTTTTTTTTCTAATGTACTTTTATAAATACTTCCCTAAATCTTCTGGTCATTTTTTTGTAATTTTACATGGTTCAAATTTGTAATAGGGTTTTTGAACATTTTTGAAATATATTTTTAATAAATTCTTCATTATGTAATATTATTTATATTATCTAGCCTGGGTCAGTGTCCCACTGCTGGGCAAAGGCCTCCCCCCATGTCCTCCATTCGTCCCGATCCAAAGCGGTCTGGGGCATTATGTAATAAACACGATTATTAGTATTTCCGGATTCTTGTCTGTATTAACAAAGAAAATAAATATTAAAGTTCAAATTCTCAAACTCACGCCAAAAACGGTGTTTGACGTCAAATGCAAGTAAACAAAGGCACCACACAATGAAGCTGTCAAAATTGTCATGTCAAATTATCAATGTCCACTTTGACCACAAATACCTTTCATGGTATGTGACATCATCAATCAATCGCAAGCGTTTCAGTCACAGATACATTATTAACGAATATTAGAAATTAATAGAACAAAATACTCTAAAAATGCATAATATTTTGAACAAAAGAAAGTGAAATATGTTTAATTTTCCTATAATCGGTTAGGATGGCCACAAATTATAGTTTATTTTTACTGTTGTCGAAGACCCTATTTTAAAGAAACGCTATCCTAAACTTAACACAGAACTTAAACCTCAAAATAAGTAGCCCTCACCAAGTCCAGATGCTCGTGCCCCACAGCCACAAGCACAGCCGAAGCTCCCATCTGCACAGCAGGTTCGAGCTCCGAGTTGTCCGTCATCGCTTGGAGCATACAGCTCGTCAACTCTGTCGCTGTGGAGGCGTCCAGCCTCTTCACTTGGTTCACGCATGTCTGTTCCAAGACCCTGATGAAGAATAGTCGTAGTAGTAAATTAATCAGGTAAGATAAGAAAGAAAGAGTTCAGAAATAATCACCAAGTATGATGAGGAGAGATTTTTTGGTGATATTTGATATCATACTAGTTTAAGTGGTAATTATCCTAAGTTGTTCGTGAAAGTGTAAAAAACTGACAGTCAAGTGTGAACATTATGTTTGTTTAGAGTGAAGTAGTTTGAATCACTAGGGGAAATTGCATTAGGTGGGTGATTAAGTGTTACTTCTGTTTTACTCTTTTTGTTGAATGTTGAACAATTTAAGTCAAATAAGAACAAAATTAGTCAGAAACAGAATCAGGTGGGCAGATCTCACAAAATACTACAAAGATAAAATTACGATTCACATAATTTTTAAGAGTTTGTATGTACTGTTTGGTAAAGTTTATTACAAAGTTTATTACAAACAAAAACCAACTACATAATTATAGGAACTCCATAGATTAAAAACATTGAATTATAGTAAATTAATACACAGACCACTTATGATTGCACAACTATCTGATTTCTTATTAGAATCACACTACTTTATCAAAGTATGTTGTAAACAAAAATTCCTGGACGTATACTTGATTAATACTCACTTGACAATGTTTCCCAAGTGTAAATCGCTCACTTTAGTGTTTTTGTAAAAATCACAAAATATTTCTATCACCTCGTTCGGGTAGGAATTCGCTATCTTTGTGAGCGACTTAATAACGACGTTGTTTACTGAGTTCTCTTTATCTCCGACAGCATTTATTAACACCGTCACAGTCTCTGAAAATAAACATATTTTTATAAAGCCTTAGAAATTGTACGACTGATATCTCAAAAACTGTGATTGCTACGAACCTTTAAGAGACTCTGCTTTGGATGGCGACATTGTTACATCTATGAGTACCTCGCTTTTGCGATTATTGAGTAAATTGTTGCAGTGTTATGCATATAATTGCGTTCGGTACGCGACTATTCACAAACAACACAAGACAACTGACAACTCTGACAAGGCAAATTAGATAAATTCTCAAAATATCGGATTTTGTCCGGCATCAGTGACATTGACACTGACAGTTACCAGTGATACCATAAACTAAAGTACAAAATCTACTACACAGCTTTTTTTACCAAGGCAAAGTTAAAGGTGGCCAAGGGTTGATTCAAACATTCCAGAGTAAAATTTACTCTTGGAATAAGACACTCTTACTCGTGAGTGAATCAATTTTCGATACGAAATAAACAAGTAAGAGTTACTTATTCTAAGACTAAATTTTATTCTCATTTAGTCAAATTTACTCTAATTAAACTGCATCACCTTGTACATTTTTCATCGTTATGGTTTTATCAATGTTTGAATGTTACAATCAATGTTGTGCATTTAAAGATTTACACCACTATGAGTACGTTCCATTAGAAGCCCACGATTGTATCGCCCTCTTCAGCGTTCCACCTGAGGCCTGTGGTCGTTGCGAACGAATCGTTCGACGTCACACGTCACAGATGACGTCGCTGCTCATGACCACATCGCGCTCACTTCGCCCGTAGTAAAATGTAAGTGGGTCGGAGTTGGCTTTCACTTAAACGTCACCTGTCAACACCTGACACATGTCATCAGTCAGATCTTGATGAGTTTACCGAATATCATTCGTTTTATGAAAAATCCAACCATAAATTAAAGGGAATCCCTGTTGAATTAAATTTTGTTCCAATCCATGCGAAATATTTACTAACGACCCCCAAAGCTGCACGTTTTCTCTATGCCGCCATATTGGAAGCACACGGCGCTCAAGTTTTACGTTCCACCTGTAACCTTCGGCCACAACGCTCGCGGCGATTTTTCTCTAGCTGTAGGCGGAACCTACTCTATTCAAAAAGGATGTAAAGTTGTGACAATACATAATATATGTACATTTAGAAAATTACCAATCACTTGGATGTAGTAAATTTGAAAATTTTTCACAAATTTTAAAGAAAAAATACCACTTGACGTTTGTTATAAAGTTTATGAACAACTGTTCAATCTACAACGCCGTTACCATACCGTCCATACCATGGGCGTAGCCAGGGGGGGGG
>BHDV01014101.1:76559-88661 GCA_005406045.1 Adoxophyes honmai
AATAAAAAAAAACCGAACTCATGAACAAAAAGTTAATTTAACAGATGACGTAAGTTGTCCTTATACTTATCAATACAGTCTTTAAATGCTATAGTGACATTGCATTGCTTGACGAAGACAATGTTATTTTGTGGCAGCGTTCTAAGGTGGGTTAGGAATCAATTGGTTCAGCTGTGTATTATTTTGTGGGATAAGTTATCCTGAATAACTTACAAAATCAATACTAAATTTAATTAATCGTTACCTATTGAAAGTGGAGCACAGCACTATTTAGAATTGAATAGAACAGGCATTACCGACAATGTCATTTTAGTATTTGATATTGAAATATAGACCAGTGTGCTTGATTTTATACCGTTATCTTTGGGTATGTAAATAATTATCTAATAGCTACATACGTTGTTGATGTGAGTATAAACATAATATTCATTATGTTATTATGCTTTAACGCACGTTTTCGTATTAAAGCGGTAAAAAACCTTATCTGAATCATCAAAACACAACCAAACACAAAATTCTATACGACTATGCATTCAATTAAAGGAGAATAAAAATATTCCAATGGCCAAAACCTTTACGTTCAATTAAATAATACTTACGAATTAATTGACGAAGTTTGAATTAAAAAAAACGAGAAGAAATCTTTATCAAAACTAACTATAGTCATAGTAAACAAAGACATTAGCATGCCATTGTATTTTGTAAAAGATGTCATTCTACTACACAATATCTTTAAGAACACAATTTAATACCCTGTCTATAAAGCAAATAAATATACCTATTTCATTTCTTGGAATAAATCACTGTTAACTCGCGTGTAAATCAACTTTTAATACGCAAAAAGTAGTTCTAAGACAAAATTGTATTCTCATAATTAATCTTTGAAATACCTCATGTTTAAATCAAGATTAGCTCGACTTGTTTCTGGCTAGTCCGTAGCCCTTTATCTACTAGGAGCCGCGGTGGTGCTAAGCTGACAAACGGCAGTTCACGCGACTGCTCGTGTTCGGCGAAACTAAGTTTTAATCGGACCTAAGATTATGTTTTCTTTATTACAGTGGAACAAGTAAAATACATTGAAATATCTGAACATTTATGCAACAATTTGTTGCTATACAGCCAGTAAGAAAGATTTCGATACGATCGAAGTGTCAAAAATATGTACAGTCAAGGAAATTGATACCTGTGCCACTTTGAACCTTTTCATAGTAAGTTTTATATTGCTTTGATTAGTAGAAGGTATGGTATGTCACAGTGAAATTTCTTGAAAAAAGGTACAAAGTGGCACAGTAATCCATTTCCTTGACTGTACACGCGATCTTAAGTCGAAACAATAAGAGCGTGAATAAACATTTTTGGCGCATTGACTGTGTTGATATCTTTGTTCCTGACTGTACAAAGAACTTAATATCACTGATTTCAAAAGGACCTTGGTGTCATATTAAGCGCAGACAAAGTAGTGTCCTTTTTGCATGGCACCGTTAATTTACGAAGCACGGCATATTGTTTTGTTAGTAGCTGTTTGTTGTGGAAACTTACAGAGATGTAATTGTTTTTTTCCTCGCCGAGTAACTAGTTCCATATCGCTAATGAACCTAATAATAAACTTGGGCGTGTTCCGGAAGAAAACAAACATAACTCGGAACTTGGTTCTTGTTGACAGTTACCCTAAAATAATTAGTTTATGAAGCCTACGCATTGAAAACCCTTAGAGTAAGGTAGTTTTGTATATTTTATCACATGAAGTAACGCAAAATGCTTTAAAATTACATGCAAATCACGTTTTACCATCTGATTACCCTGAAATTGCTAAACGTGGCACTGTATTTTCAAATTCATGTGCTTTGCCTACCCCTCTTGGGAATACGGGCGTGATGTGTGTATGCAAATCATGCAGTGTAAAATATACCTAGATAGTACAAAATGTACACGTGTTATAAAAAATATGAAAAATAGGCATTCATTTATAAACATTCAGTAACATTCCTGTTGAAAAAGTTGAAAAGGGTCTCGAAAATTTCCAGAGTTTACCAAGAAACAGGAAATTTATATTTAGGAAACGGAGAAGTTCTATCCCAAATAAAATTGGGAGTAATTTTTTCCTATGTGATATAGACGGATTGAATTCCACGCAGACAAGACCGAGTTGCGGGCAATATGTAGTCACTGCACAGTATAAAACAAAGTTGTAACTCATAAAACAGCACATTCATACCTGACGCAGCCACTAGAATTTTTAATACTTGAAACTCTCACAATTGTAATCAGAAGCCCTGCCTAAAACACTATTGGCACTCTGATAATGATAAGAAAGTTTTTATCTAATCACTGTTGCATGTTTGTTTAACTACTATTTGGTTGTTCTAGTGATGCATTTACTGTGAACTAAGTCCTTTATCCGCAAAGATTGCTCTCTGCTTTGTCTATTTGTGTTCCGTGCCAAGCGAAGAACACTTATTTGAAGGGATTTAACTGATAAAAATGATAACAAGTTTGTTAGTGTAATTAAGTGCACTTGAGTTAGTATAATTTAAAGTTTAAATGATGTATGCCATTTAAAATTCGGAGCAAAAGGTCTAATCTCAAAAATTGAAAGAGGTACAATAGTCACAGATCCTTATTTTGACACCGGCTATTTTTATCGGCTTTTGCTATACCCACGGAAGAAAAGGAGGTATTATTCTAAACTGAACTCTTCAGATTTAGAAGCCAGCTTAGGAATATTTTAGTAGTCATGTGTTCATTGGCTTTCGGACTCACGCATACCAATGGTGTAGCAGAAACATGTGTCATAACTATACAAATAAAATCGCAGGGTAGTTGAGTGTAACGGGAAACTAAACCTAAAAGATCCGGTTAAACGATTTTTTCATAATTTCAATCCGGTTATGCAATAATATGCATGGCTGCTTTTGCACAATATTGCCCCATCCAATTAATGCGCATTTCGGCACAGAACATCTGTTAAAATCGGATCTAGATTAAACTAGATATTGAAGATTGTTGCAAACCGATTTGCTTACGGTTATCGTTATCAGAGACACTTTATCAACACATTAGTTGCATGCAAAGTTTTACTCGATGGTTACATTGTTTTGCGTAATAAAAGTCCTCAGGCTGCCATCCACATAGAGATCAACGTCTACCAAAGGCATAGAGGATAGACCCACTAGAAAAACAATTCTGGCCACCCAGGCCCGCAAAAAGTTAGTGGTTTGTCACTTACTAAAATCGCCGTCACTGTCACAGAAACTGTACAAAGCCAATAACCGTAGAGAAAAAAGGCACTAGCGTTACGCGCGATCTTGATCGCGTTGAGCACAGCGATCGCCTCGATGGTTTGGCGGAATCGTCTCCAAACAACCAAAATGACATTAGTACTCTAGTGGGTCTGTCCTCTATGACCAAAGGGAACCCCTCATACTCGTTGGAGTTTGATAGCTAAATTGAGATCCTCATACCACAAACCAGATAAATACAGAAGTTACTTTGTTACTTTACTTTTCATACCTACGATTGGCGGTTGCTCCAGGGATTTCAATTATGGCGTAGGTATGCACATAAAACTATCCTGGTAGTTACACTTGTGTCTAAATATGTAATTAATTTAATTTAATGTTATTATCTTGTGCCGATTTCGACATTGGCGAAATGCATGATTATTGTATTTGAAAGTGTAATTAATTTCTATTCGCATGCTAGTGGAAAACTTTCAAGGCATGCCATTTAAGATACTTGTTACAAATTCAGTTAGTAGTCACTTTTGAAAAGGTTCTAAACGGGCTACATTTTACTGCAATTTGTGGCCGGGCAACTATGTGCATCTTGCTTTAGTGTATGAAGTAAGAGCAAGCTAGCAATAGTTGCCGGCCAGATATTGCAGAAAAATATTGCCCGTTTATGAGGGCCTTACTAGTCCACAGGCGCGCGTCTTAAGCGGACGGCAACCGCGCTCGGAATGGTCCCAACTGTTCCGAGTATCGTGTCAGTGAGATGTATCTTTGTGTAGCTCGAGCGCACTTCGTATGGGGATTGACTTTCTGTGCCTATCTGATTTGTGCTCGCACGCAATTTAGCGGAGCCGTCAGACTATATGGGCACTTCCGGCTGTCTCAATCGAATGGAACGGCTGGTTCAGTTAAAAAAACGTACAAGCCGAATTTAAAACTTGCGGGGAGTCGAATTAAATCACTGCCAGCAGACAAATTCAATTACCTCTGAATAGGTAATCTGAATGGATTGCCCTTGTCTTAATGTGACAGTTATTGTGAAAACTTTTTACAGCGATTCTACCTCGATTTTGATTAACTTGATTATCCATTGTGTTCAGTAAGTCGATTTGAGTTTGCTTGAAAGTTTTTGGTAATCCGTAATGCTACCGTCTCAAACATATTGTGGTTATAATAATCCTTTTATACACACATACACATACATTACATCTGTATTCCCAAACGGGGTAGAAAGGGCACACTGAACGCTATATACAAAGCCTTGAACTATTTCACGTTTCCACTTTTAGCATAATTTTTAGGTATCAAGTTAGAGAAAAGAAGTGACAAGTTTCTAGCCTATTACCTAAAATACGTATACCTTTATCTATTTTGCTCAGCCGCTGACATACCGACAACCCGGGACCACACAGAGTTCAATCCTTTTATTGATCTGCTCTGCTTTTTCAAAAATAACTTCAAACGCACGCTTCGTATAGTTCAGCCATCGCTTCTAAAACTCGACCAAAGCGTGGCTTCTCAAAGTGCACCAACTAGTTCCACAGATGTTTCCCCGAACCGCTGCATCGAGCGCATTGTTTGTGAAACATGTCCCATGTTGTCGTCCGCTGTCCAAACAGCTGTGCAACAATAGCCTGTGTTAAAATTTCCAATGAGAAGCGAGACGGGCTTTCGTATTTACATGGAAACTGTCCACACCGTTCGTTTAGAGGTCTAGAGGTGTTAGGGTATATACCACTTTAGCTGACGGGAGTGTTCCATTCTGCTTTTCTCTCGCACTCTGCTGTGATACCCATAACATGAGCCTGATTTATAGCGTTTAGGCTCGTTTTGTGGATTTAGGATCTGGTTATTCATTGTGTGTGGATAATTTTTGTTGTCTTTTAGCCCTGGCCCGCGACTATGTCTGCATAGAATTGGTGTTCCCAATCCGAGATAAAAATATGATGTGTTAATCCAGGGTGTCAACTTCTTGCATGCTGCATTTTATCAAAATTGGAACAGACGATTGCGCGTGAGAAGTAACAAACATACACATACATTAGTGTGTTTTAGAACATGGACGCTTGAAGTTCAAATCCCTCAGTCAAAATTAAACGTTTATATGGCTATACAGAAAAACAGATGACAGATCATCTCCCCAACTAATGACAGTCAAGGCTGGTGGATTTTTACGCAAATTACCTGCGCTGATTGTGTTCCGGGTTTATTAGTTATGGCTACAGTGTAATGCTCTCAATATTATAATATGCATTACATATATAGTATTCACGAGAGAATTTCCTATATTTTGGTCATATTTTCTTGAAGATTTCCTTCTACGGGACATTTAACTGATACGTATATTCCACAGAACAGAAAAAACTAGTAGAAATGTTAAGTGGGCGGGGCACGTGTGTCAACTTTACGCGTATATCCGCACAACTCCCCTTAGTCCGCAGCTTTCATTCATGCGTGACAGTTGAGCGAAAAATTTTCTGATACTATGTAAATATGCCCTGTTGTGCAGTTTTAGAATGTAAAAACGATAGCCGCAACAAAAATATTACTCATGGCGGCATTTCGTATCATCGGTAAGAGCTATTTTATATTATTTCTGATTTTTTTTGCATTTTTATTCCGCGTGACATTTCTGAGCTATTTGATATTCAAAATTGAGCTTTATGTGACAGTCACTAGCTCCATTCTTGCTTGTGTCAAATAATGTCAATTTTCTAGAACGTTCTCTACTCAGAAGTACGTTGAACTTTCAAAATTAGTGAGAATGTATTGTCGATAAAGTTATCGATAGTAGTTTTTTTAGTTTCGAATGAATTATGTAAAACCAACTATTTTATATTTCCTCATCATCCTATTTAAAAGGAAAAATGGATCGAGGCGACTGGGAGACAAAATTGGATGCCAGCGAAAACTACATAGTACAATATGTTCGGAACATTTTAATGAGAACGATGTTGTTATTACTCCAAAAGGCTACGGATATTTAAGTAGCACGGCTGTTCCAACTCGAAATATTGTCACGGTAATGAATGTATGTATACATTTTTTATTTTAGAAAATATTTTACCGTACCATATCTCAAAAGGTATAATAACGAAACCATCCATGTGTTTGTCTGTCTGTCACTCCGTTTTCTCCGAAACCTCTCAACCAAAAAAAGATACTAGTGTAAGTTTAGTTTTTTTTATATTTATTACTAACTTTAACTAACTACGTTATCATTTTTATAGATTAGTACTGGAGATTACACGAAACCGTGTCGACTGCGGCAGTTGTGCAAACGTTCCGCTGACGGCGCTGTCTCAGTTTCCATACAATTTTTGTGATAACTCGCAAAAAAAATCGTTTTCCACTGCATGATCGTTTTAGACACACTAGACGTACTGCTTCGTCCTCCCCGCGTCTCTGTACCGTGCGGGCGAGGACTCAGTTACGCGGTCTATAGTTAGCTAATATCGATAGGTACAAGATACATGCCTGTTCATCTCTAGTTCTATATCAAAGTCTTAGTCTAGTTTTACGTCAGTCTTAGTCCTTAGTGCTTACTTCATAGTTCGGCTACTCAACGCAAGATGGCAGTAGTTTGTATGTATAGTTAAATGTCATGTCCAGGCGTAATAAGCAACAAATGCGAGTAATGAATTGTGGACAGTGTGACTCAGACATAAGGTCTAATATATTATTAGCTGACTGCTGCTTCTTGTTTCCTTTTGAATAAAACATTTCTACCAATCACATTCAAAATGTCTATGTAGTTAACTTTGTGTTGGTGTGCGCAACGGCGACACTGGTTCTGAAAGTAATTGACGCATAAGGCACTTCCATTGTATTTTCTATTCCGTGGTATATTCAAAATGTGATTCCATTTTCGAAACTGAAAAACAAGTTCAGTGTTGTGCATAAAGAGGCCTTTTCAATAAGTGTTCTTAACGAAAATTTGTGTTTCTCATCTGTCAAATACGCAACGGTTCGCTCCGAACAAGTCTTTTAACCAACCCCAATATCCGCACGAAAAAAAAATTTGCTCGGTCAGAAAACAAAGTGAAAACGGGGCTTTGTACAGACATGTCATTTGGTGGTGCGTAGCACAATAACAAGGCGTACACTTGTAAAAAAGTTGCTCATGTTTTTGCCGTGTTCGATTATAAATATGTCACTACTTGTTTGCTTACATTAGTCTGACGGTCTGACACTATTTTAATCGTTATCAAGGGCACGAACTGATGCCAAAAGTGTTACCTATGGTTTAGTTCCGCCCGCTAGCAACAAATACAAGGTATCGTGCTTATCAAAATTCTCCAATAATACTCTCTAGGTCTATAGTATCGTTTATGACTACATATATGGTTCCGTGTGGTGTCCGGTTTAGAGTAACACCTCTTCATTTCTTCCGTGGAGGTCGTAAGAGGTGGCTAAGGAAATAGGTTAAGATATATTTTAAGCGACAGGCTAGCAACCTGTCACTATTATACGATGACTAATTCGTCATCTACTACGACTAGTCATCGTTTTGGTTATGAAGCGTTTCGTGTGCTCTGCCTACCCCATTTTGGGAGTACAGGCGTGACGGTATCCTAGAGAGTGAGAGAGATATCGCGGAGTTCTCACACGGATGGGCAGAGACCACTTTGTTCCACTTTTTACGATCCTGACATACCAACCTTGCTTCATCCATATTCATTAATCTCTTCATACATGCTCATTGGTTTCGTGTACCTACTCCTGATCTGTTTCTAAAACGTCTCCGATTTGGTCACGGAACGTCCGTCGTGGTCTTCTCCTCCCATCCACACTTCTATAAATCTGTTCAGTAAATGTTGACTTTACAAGACTAAAATATATTCTCGTTTGGTTGAATAGACTTTTAGAAGGAATTTCTAGTTGCGAAGTTAATAATTTACTTTCGAGGGTCGCCTCCAGTGTCGGTAGTACAACATAATCAGTAGAAGTTAGAAGCGGGGTCCCTAGGAAAACTATAAAACTTGCAAACTTGAGTGCTAATAAACCCCTCTGTTAGAACTCTGGGTGAAGTTTGGCAAACAAGGCAAAACGGGGTCTTTTATCCCCTAACTTGGCACAATGGGTAACTGGATGTGTTAAAACTTGGACTTTTCTTAGTTTGAAGTTTCCGTTTTCTTGTTGAATACAAATTTTTGGATTTTTGGACTGGTGATGTGAGAAAAACTAGTAAACAGTCTCTGTTATACCTAATCCATAAGTTTAAACCTGAAACTATGCTAAAACTACCTATGAAACGTGAAGTAGTCATATTTATATGTATGGACGCGGGACTTAATCACGATTTTTATTTACCTTCTCGAAGTAAGTGAAGTAGTCGTTGTATTTGGGAATACAGGCGTGATATGTTTTTGAAAATATTTTTCTGAGTCACCTGTAACGACATACTCGTGAGAAATGGAGTGGTGTTTTTTAAAACCCGATACCAGTCGCGTTGTACATACATAACACATTTAAACTTGTATTTTGTTTTGTAGTAACTGCCTTTGTTAAAAAAAGTATAAATACCTTACTACTTTCACATAAATTTAGAGGAGCTTCATTTAAATTTGCGTAATTTTCTTCATTTTACAGCATATTACCATTTGCTTAAAATATTGGGACATATGTAACTCTCACTATGCAGAATACAGGTGTGATGTAGCGTGGAATATACTCAACAATGCAAATGACAAAAGTCCGAAAAGAGCTGTTAAAAAAGCCAGCAACTTAAGATAAAACATGTATTTAACAACACTTCTTACGCATACATTACTCACGCAAACAGAGATGCTATTGAAGCGAATCTTTATCTCATTATGCTAAGCGCTTGATAGATAAGGCACTCCTGTGCTCTCCTTATCTCTCTGAGATTTCCGACTGATAACAATAATCTTATTAGCAGAGTTGTGGGAAAGTTTGAAGATGACGGAAGCTGGGTCAGGTTTTGATCACCTTTGGTTTCTAAATTAAAGTCACTTGCTGATGCATTACGTTGCAGTGTTGACTGACGCGTTTGCTGGAATGTTTTGTTTATACTTATTATTATATATGTATTTTGTTGGAGTTGGGGCTAGAACTGGGAACACACTAGTAATAGAAATATACGCGTATGTTCAGTGTGGTAGAGTTTTAAAGAGTAACAGATTTGAGGATGTACAAAACTACCAAACTCTTTGTTGAACACCACAAGATAATACAATTGAGAATGGGTAAACTAAAAGGAGTCAATAAGGTGACAATTTCGCTACGAAGTGAGATCTCCCAGGCAAACCTTAACACTGAATGATTTAAAAAGACAAATTTAAGTTGGTGGTGCAATGTTTAAATATAGATAATAGACTTATTCAAATCAGGAAGACTGGGAAAAGACTCTTGACTATTTTGAGGTAGCGCCCATGTTGCAGGGAACACGGCTAAAAATTGTGTTTTAGACGTTATGGCTATACGACTGATTGATGTACTGACTGTGACTTTATAGAATGTTGCTGTATTGGGAAATCTAAAACTAGTACTCCCATGACATTTTTCTTAAAATATTGGTCAAGCTGTAAGTTTTCAGAAACAATCAAGGCCGTGGGAAACCCGACTTTCAGACACGATGGGGAAACGTTAAGAGGAAAAAACTGGTACATTGTAAGACGTGACGCATAGCTTACTTACTTACTCATTTATCTAAGAACACGAGATCTAACAGGATAAATATTGCACTTTCTTATTATGTGTCATATTCCTGCCGTCTTGTTCGGTTTCCTCTCCAAGTTAGCATAATTGTTTCCTCCTTTCCGATGGCTTACATCGCAAAAAATACGCACCAATGTATTTCTGTACACGCTCGCAATTACACCAGCCGTTACACAAACCATACAACGCGTAATCAAAGCAAATTAGAAAGAGCCCGCTTACACAAGTTCTGAACAAACATGCTCCGATGGTCCTAGATAATGCGAGAACGACATCACTCCCTTTCATCGGCGCTACGAGTGACAGAGACGAGTATACGCATCGTGAGAAGTCAATGAAAAGAGGGGGGACATGCGCGTACGCACGTGGTGGGGAAGTCACGCCACCTGGCGAAAGGCAGACTGGGTCCCCATTGGATCAGCTCACTTGATTACAGCCATTAAAGCGGAATTAGGCTCAAACATTAAAAGGAATCGACTAAGTATTTCCAACAAGGTATAGCGAACTTGATCAACTTGATGGCCTACGTTTTCACTTGTTACATTGAACTAAATTATACATTAGGATCTGTTTTCAATTGCAGTCTTGTCATAAACGGGCTGTGGTTTTATTAGGTAACCACGATTGTCTGTCTTTAATGGTGAGGTTGGCATTGTGCTTAATCTGCCTTTAGTCCTTTTCAATGGTACTGTGTTTATCTCGATAAGTCGTTTTAATATGAGTACCTACCTGTAAAATTACTAATTTAAATGATATATTGAGGATCTTATGACATTTCTCACAATTTTAGGTTTTTCTTCTGATTTATAAGTTTCGCAGCGATAATGTTGATTGTATCTCTAACTATGATATTATTATAGCATGCTAACACTTAATGAAAAATTGAGAATGCTCAACTTGCAACAGCAAATTTCAAGCATTCATCGTAGGTATACAATTTGCATTGGCAACCTCCGGTTTGAAACTTCTTTAGTTAATGCAATCGCTATAATAAATTACATTAAATTACACGGTTTTCTTATTTGTTTCTAGTCTAAACACTTTTATGCCATCTTGCATGGACCTAATTTTTGGTTTATACTGACTATTTGAACCAATTGGTCTCTGTATCCGAAAGCCAAAAGTTGTGCTTTCTGGGCCCTCTTTCGTATGGTTTGGAGCCTAAAAAATAAATGGAAGGACGCTAAAATTTACCTTAGAACTTAGTCCCGTAGCTACAAGATTACGAATATTATCGGGAACCGTGGAACTTTTGTAATAAGTAGGTAAAGACATTTTGAGTTTATTTTATAGCTATGCAATTCGGCTGAAAAATACTCTATCTATAAACCTTTGCGATGAATGCTATACGAAGTCTTTCCTCAACCAAGAGAACCGCCTCAACACAATTCATAATAACAGTCGTCACAGTGATAAAGGTGATGTGACAAAACATAATACTAATTAATGGACACTCATTTTAACATACATACATATTCTCACGCCTGTATTCCCAAGAGGGGTAGGCAGAGCACATGAATTCAAAAATCCAGTGCCACGTTTAGCAATTTCAGGGTGACCAGATGGTTAAATGTGATATTGCAGTGACAGGTTGCTAGCCCATCGCCCACAATACACTAACCCTTTCCCAGAGTCGACTCTTACGACACCCACGGGAAGAAAGGGGGAGGTGCTATTCTAACCCGGCACCACACGGGACTCATTTTAATGTAGTATTAAAAAAGATGATTAATGAACAAGAACGCGTAGGCAATAAATAAATTCTAAGCGTCGCTGTAACGATCGCAACGACTTCCCAGTTAGAGTTTTTGCCGTAAATTTGCGGTTGTAGTAAATTTTTATGCTGCTCCGTCACAGTCATTTTTCGGCTTTTGTGAGCAGGTTTGGCAAATTGCGCGTTTTGGTAAGGTTGATGGTATGTTTTTATAGACGCCTTCATTTATTTGTTGTTTTTATAGTAATGTTTGCTGTATTATTAGTGAAATAAAATGGATGCACTTACGTCTTTTGTCGATGTTAGCTCGAGATATTAACTGTTAAACATTTGACATATTTAAGTGAGTATGATGGCGAAATGTGGGTAGTTGTGAGCCGGTGTCAGTTGGCAACTTGGACTAAGTAAATAAGGACTGCGAGGTCCCCACTAAAGGCCGTTCCAAGACAAGTACCATAAGAAGAGATGCGCGTGTCC
>BHDV01014101.1:90755-130237 GCA_005406045.1 Adoxophyes honmai
AAACACATGTCTAAACCACCAGATCCAGTGGAAAATCCACTAAGTTGGCAACACTGCACCGCACCGGCATTACTACCTACGATGGCCGGTGCAGTGGTCGGAAAATTTCCACGACGCGCGTCGTGGATTTTCACGACAAAAATCGTGTCGCGCTCCGACACGACGTCGGTGCCGGGTGCGGCGGTCGGAAAGTTTCACGACGCGCGTCGTGGATTTTCACGGCAAAAATCGTGTCGGTTTACGACACGACGTCGGTGCTCGGGTGCAGGGGTCGGAAAATTTCACGACGCGCGTCGTGGATTTTCACGGCAAAAATCGTGTCGGTTTACGATTACGACGTCGTGTCGTGGACATGTGGCCAGGCCCTTATATGTAAGTTATAAGTTATCTAAAATCTGATACTGCCTCCATTGACCAAAATATTGGTAGACTTGCAGTTGTAAAGTAATGTTGCTTTACTTATTTCAATCGCATGTTGCTAGTTTTTTTTTTCAATAGCGTTTACGTAAAGTAAAGTATGTATTATTTTGATTATTGTCCAACAATCGCAAAAAATATAAAAACCCGGACATAGTTAAACGAAACTCGAGGGGATTTCATTATTCTCAAAGACAATAAACTTTTCGTGGTTTGCGGTAGATGCGGTTAGGAGTATAATTCTAATGAACTAGCTTTGCTAACTGAAGTAGGTACAGAGACAATGGTAGCATACACACATGTACAGTATTACCGAACTAAGAATTCCTCTGGACATACCTGCGCAATTGACGAGTTTTGTGACGCGGAGAAACTTCGATCTACCAATGATAAAAAAGATTTTTAACACTCGAGTTTTGATTGGTTATTGATGATGTCACAGACGTCACAGACAGATGACTCATGACATATGTCCAGGCTGGCGTAACTAGGAACAAAAAACCTTTTCTATGGACTTTGCGTGGCAGATCATTACCATCATACTAAAACAAAACGTCAGTACAGTTTATTACATATTAAACGGTTTTACTTAGCTTACAGTATTACCAAAATAATAATAATGATAAAAGAGACTTTCGCGCGCTAAACTCTTGCGTTGTTTTTGGTTATTGATTGATAGATGTCACGTCAACATGACAGCCGCCCGTTTGGTTCGTCATGTTGGTAATGATCAGCCACGCAAACTGATTCCATTAGCTAGGATGGGAGTTCTGACTCTTAAAACGTTCGGCTACTCTCGGATATCGTTCTGTCCCTCTCGGCGCAGACGGTAACAGCCGATCGGAGTTATTTTCTTGGGAAAACTGTACTGTATTCCCATATTGTACAGAATGTTAGTGTTTGCTTTAGTTCCCGACAGATGGCGCTGTCACTGTACATATGAACTTGTAGATTGCGATGTCGTTTGGCTGCACTGTAAGTAGTCTATAGTTTTTTTGTGAATATATCCTACAGGCCTACACAGAAAACTAGTTTCTTTTTGCTACCCTCGATAGCATGTTGAGTCACTACGATACACATATGACTTAATTATGACACACGAAACTTTACAGAGACAAAACTATGACCATTTCATAATTATTAGGTTTTAAGTTAGATAGTGACAGGTTGCTAAAGTGTCGCCTAAAATATATCTCCACCTATTTCCTTAACCGCCTCTTAACACATCAATCCTAAACCTACACGGTTTCTCCTTACACTAAAAATTTACTCAATAATATCACTACTCTCACCATATTTTTTAATACAATAAATTTTGATAATTCATGAAGTACATCATCCTATCTCTCATTCATGCCCGTTCCTAATATCCAATCTGTTTATTTTAGTTCACTCCGTCTAGAGAGTGTAACTACGTACTAATAAAACTAACTGTTGAAAGTTATCAACACGGTTTGGACAGTTGTCCAAAACTGTTTTCGTCTTGTTTCAACTATTCATTTAATTATTAAAAGTAACCTGTTGGTGGATCTTACATATATTTATCTACCAGTACACATCGTATATTTAACGCACTCCAAAACAAATTACGTCGTGTCATCAATTCCGTCAAGTACGCTCACTTACTTAGGTTAGCTTTCGACCTCCAGACGTCTCCAGACTCGAATGAGTAGACGGAGGAACCTTTGAGAGACTCTCCAGCAAATCGAGTCTGAGTACGCTGAGTATCGAGTGAACGTACTTTCTAAAAGAATCATTACCTATTTGATTCGTATTTGTGATTGAGTTGTATGGTTTTTCTCGGCGAATCCAAAAGGAATGTAGTTGAGAGTTCTAAAAGATGTGGAAAAAATTGCTTTTTTTCTACATTTAGTCCTTGTAGATTTAATTAACGCTGCGTGTGCTCTGCCAACCACTTTTGGAAATACAAGCGAGATGAAACCGCACCTGGACAGGAATTATTACTGTAACAGGATTAGGTTTGTAGAGGTAGGATTACTATGTCGAACATACATACATACCGTTACGCCTATTTTCCATGGGGTTAGGCAGAGACTACATTGGTCCACTTGCTACGATGACTTGCCTCTTTTGCTTCATCCATTGTCATTAATCTCTTCATACATGCTCACGCTAGTGATAGCTCATGATAGTGACGCCGTTCTAAATTGTAACATTATAAGTACCTATATGATTCCTCAAATTTTCAATATTTATCTAATTCCTAAAATTGATTGATTGGGAGCTCTTGATCCCAATGATGATCGATGGTTAATTTCTCAAAAACTGTGTTATCTTTTAGTAGTGCAATCGTGTAATCAATATTGAGGGGATTATTACTTTATACGTATCGTGACTCCTCAGTTTGTTCATTGGCTTGGCTGTAGGTATTTAAAATCAACGCCAGTTCTTCTTAGACTTTTTATTTTGCTCAACATTACTTATTTATTTCATGACATTATTTATTATTCCATTCATTATTCCATTAATTAATTGAGGGGCTGTCTAATTGAGATGCCAGCCAATAATGCTCTGTGTTAATCTTAGGCAGCTTTGTCGGAAAATGTGGTTACCTATTATTCACGACTTGGAAGTCACCCTCTATTTTAGTTTAAAAAGGTTTTAACTTACGTGATTATTTTTTAAACCATGAACTGTGTAAGTTTTTGTTGATATATGTGGCAACAATACTAATATGCATTTATGGGTTAATTGCAATTGTATTCGACCGGCATGTTCAGCATCATCGCAGCATCCCGCTGTAATCTCATAAAGTATAGCAATATCTCTCTGCGCCCTGCATACCCGATTAGCAGCACATATTTAATATTTTATGCACTTACAAATTATACCGATATATCATCACACACGTCCGTGTTGATTGCTTGAATGCCTACTGGCATTTAATACTTTACTTCATACCTACAAATCCTATGTGGATGCCAGCGAAATTTCAAAATTTCCTTTCGGAAGAACCTACCTTAGTACTTTACCGAAGTTTATTTTCTTTTCCTTATTGTCTTTAGTTCTGGACTATTTGTCCTAATGATCTTAAGTTAATGAAAAGAACTTAAAAGGTAACCAACCTCTGCAACTTGGACTTATATTCTGGGCTGGTGATCTGGCTAGTCTTATAATATTCGAAACCATGCAATCCGTCTCCTTTAGACACAGTATAAAGATGCGAACAGATCCAGGTCATTATTACTAACAACCGGTTTGATAGACTTGTGGTTTAACAATAGTTTTTTGTTTCTCCCCTGCCGACCTCTAAATAACACTAGCTCATTTTGCTGCTAGCTGTTCTTAAAAATATTACACTAAGCTCTAGTGGACTTAGAAATATCTGCCGACCCAATATGTTCCAAGAAGCGTTACTTTATGGTTCAACTTCAAAGAAAATACATAGCCTTGAGTGTTTCCATTGCAGAAAAAAAATCAAGAACGCGAAATGCGAACGTACGTACAAACGGATTAAAATCTCAGCTGAATTTTAGTACATCTATTTATACCCTGACCATGCCTTCTGCATGAAGCATTTGGATCGGCATTCGACATGGGATGCGCGTGAGTCGATTCGTTGGAACAGTTTCAAAGCCAAGAGTTTTCCTTTACGACTACGCTGAATCCACTAATTGTTTTCGTTGCTCTAAAAAATAAACAGAGTTCGAATAATCTGCTTTTAAATTCGGGATTCGCGCTGCATGACAAATTTATTGTGTTTGAGTCAGATATAAGAACAAAGAAGTGGCAGTGTCAGAGATTCTTGTTCTGATGAATGCCAAGGGAAAAGATGTGAGATGAAATGATGGCGAAGTATTGGTGTAGACAGTGCAACTATTGTCCCAGAAGACAATAGTTTCACTGAAACAGAAGACAAAGCAGAAACAGAAGACGAGAGATACGTTACGCTGGTCGGCGTTTGTGATGGAAAATAGCATTGAGTGGCTGTGCTAATTAACTAATTTCGCGAGTGAATGCTTAAGAAAATGATTTTTATTTTAGAAATAAGGAAATAATTCCAGTAATCGTGATGGGATCGATTATGGATGAAGCAAAAGGAGAAAGGAAGATAAGATAAGAGAGTTTCTTCTTAGAGATGTGAAATGGTCAACGTTGTTTGAAGTTACTTAAATGCTAATTTATAAAATTGAACACTATGTGGATGTCGTTAGGAACGACTAATGACCGATTCAACCAAACGAGAATAAAACCTAAAAATATTAAACCTCTTTTATCCAACTTAAAAATAAGCTAAAAACGGCTTCGTAAAGTTAAATAGTCATAGTTTCTGTCTATGCATAATATCGTGTGCTCTGCCTTCCCCATTTGGAAACAAGCGTGATGTTGTATCTATAAAGTGTTTTAACTATGAAACATCCTTACAATCAATGTTATTGTTTACTCCGTGCTCACGAGTCACGACTCGCTACATTGTAGCCAGCCAGTGACATCTATGTTCCGCTTTGCCAACTTGAAACTCCGCGTATCGGGTAACGATCGTGCAAGATTTAATTGCGATGCTTGCATTTGCCGATAGATGTCGGTATCCGCACTTTATTAGTACATTGTATACTTGGTTATCAGGCTTGTTTTATGCACAGATCCTGACCTACGGTAATAGGTTGTATAATGCATCTAATACCTTTATTTATGTAATAGTTGTCTTGTCGTGGCTTACAAAGTTACGCACCTGTTTTAGTAACTAAGAATAGATTCTACATTGTCGTCTCTCCTAAGTAGTTCCATAAGCAAACTGTTGTAAAATATAAAATATATCTAATATCAAAATAATATCAATATGCTACTAGCGCCATCTATTACCGACTTTACTTTCTTGTACCTGTTTATTATTATCTGTGGAATAAAGTTAGTTCTTTGTTAACTGCTATAACGGTAATTTTACTAGAGGTTATGGGCCCAACACGCTTCCACTGCGCAAGCAGATAACAAGGGCACCTGTGTGGTTTAGGGTTTAGAATTTCACCTCTATTTCTTCCGGGGATGTAGTAAGAGGCGACATAGGAAACAGATTAAACTATATTTTTCGCTACTCACTATTATAGTAACCCGTTACTAAATATTATACCTCTTTTTTCTAACTTAGAACCTAAGAAATGTTTTAGAAGTGGCTGCTTTTCCTGTGCTCTGCATACCTAATTTAGGAATAAAGACTTGATTAATGTTTCGGTCGATTCACTTTTTTTGTACATTACATGACGCTTGAATTTCCAAAGGGAGGTAAGGGTGTTTTTATTGTAGATATCGTAAAAAATATCACAACTCTAAATTCGAGTTAGAGGGCGAAGTTATGCGTAAAATGAACTTTGCCGAAGTAATAAAAGGTACGCGAGACTTGTTGATAACTTAGTTCGACTTCGTTATATTTATGAGAAGTTACTGTGCGTGGATCATAATTTATGGCTGAAGGTGTATGTAAATGAATAACGATCATGAATAAATAATTGACTGTTTCAACTTCGGAAATGTTGGAAGTGTATCTCAAGTCAATTTAATATTTATGTGTTATATTACGTCAGTTTAGCGTTAATTAGCCATTTTAAGATGCATCTGTAAATATTTTTTTTCGAAAAAAATCGTATGAAAAAAGCGTTAGGAGTTCCACTCCGCAATTTAGGTAAGTACGCTTTCCCAGCGAAACCTCTTGAAGTGTCTACTACGGCAAGCAGCTAATGGTAGAAAGAGATAGCAATATTTTTACGCATCAACATAAACATGTTCGGAAGCGGACCTTCCTACTGCTACTCTGTGGTAAGAGTGACTTATTCCAATGTAAAATTTTATTCACATTTAGTTAAATCGACGATGTTCCCTATATTTTGAAGATCGATCATAAGTGGAGTTACTTTTTTCCAGCTGACTACTTAAAAACTGAAAGACTCCACACTTGCCCACAGTTTGTTAGTTTTTATTTGAACGTGCGTCGATTACGGCGCTCTTGCCGAGACTGCGGTTATAGATAACCTCGCTTTATCATCGGGTAATGTTTAACTTAACACTCCCGTGCTTATGGGCTTTGGGATACGCATTTGTTTGCGGACCGGCCAAAAAGAGAGGTGTGTGGACAAAGGAGAAACTGAAATGTATCTTATCTACTTAACTTAGAATGAAGAGCATAATAGATAGCGATAGTTAAGAAAATTAAAATAAGAAATTTTCTATTCCAATATTTTTTCATACAATTTATTTTTTGAAAGCGCGCATGATTATTGTGTATGAAAAAACGAATTTGTTCAAATTTAAAAATAAAACACACGTAGAATAGAGGTGCGATTCATTGTCAGATCCTAGCAAAAAAGAGTTCACGAAGAAAGTGGCGATCTCATTAAATTTCGTAGAACTATGTTTTAATAAAATAAATAACATTACCTACTTATTTTATAAGTCTCCAGTCTTCCATAGTGTTTTAAACATTGTTCCAGTTATTTTTTATGCTTATTATATATTTTTTATTTGTCTAGCTTCATGAATGTTTTCAGCTGATTACTACGGTTATTATTTAAAGTGAAAAAGAAACACATCGAATTTGTTTTAGGTTTTAGCCGGATTGAATGAGGAGAAAAGGTTATCTAACTAATTAAGTGTTGCTTTAATGACTTTAATAATAACAAAATGTCATAATTACAGATCTGACTTTAACCAATTATTTTAATGTGAGAAGGGGAAGGTTATCGAACTGATATTTTTACTTGAACTTGGATACGGGTTCATTAATATAATTATCAGCACCTAACGACCATTGTAATTTACTAAATTATTATTATTATAGTCTTGATACGTTTTGGCTGTCGCGACCAAGTAAATTTTCCTGTAAGAAAACGAGGAAAATATTTCAAGACAATGTAAAAGAGAAAGTATGCTTTGTTTCTAAATTATTGCTTTTTCATGCGATGGCAGCGTGGGTTTATTAAATAAAGTACCGGAGCGCTCTACTTAGGGCTCCTGTACGGGACTTGGATGTTAACGCGCTGGCGCCGCGCCAATGTTGCGTTTTGTGGTGATTTAATAATGTTCTATTATTACGGCCGTGTGCACCTTACGTACCGCGTGACGTGCGCCCGGCAAATATAGATAAACTTGAAATGTTTACATATTTGGTGATGTTTTATGCTGTGACGCTTTTCAGCGTTTTCCGCGGAAACGAGGAATTTTATTTTAAGATTGTTTGATTACGGAGAAAAAAATGGAATGCTTTTGTCTTTATTAATTTCATCGAATGATATGTCTGTTGTGTGATTAAAAATTTAATCAATTATTGATAAACATATACCTATCTATACATTTATACTATGCTATATGCTAATAGGGTAGATATTAAAAAATAATAACGTAAATTATAGACACGATTAAAATTAATTTATTAAAATGAATTATGTGGCGTCAGAAGCCCCGAGCGCGTTGCACGGTTAGATAAACAATCGAAGTGTGACAGGGCGCTATCGCATTTTCCGCGGAGGCTGGCCCGCAGTGCCGGCGGCGCGCGCGCACCGAAAGCATGTGCCTCATGCCTCCGCGATGTACATAGAACCGGCCGCCTTCCGCGCCCCGAGCGCCGAATCCCTCGCATCCGTCACCCCCGTTTGGACGCAGTGCTTACCCACTCCCCTCTTCGCAGGGAAGAAAGCACCACTCAAGACCTTCGACGAACTACAACCGCTCCTCCAGCAGAGCAGGAAACGAGAACTGAAACTACTCATCAGAGAGAACTCCTGGCCGATCAACAGCCCCGTTCGCGCCGCTCTCTGGCCGGCGCTCTGCCGGCAGCACCAGCATGGCAAGTCCATGCTGGATGGATTCTACTGGGACATGGTCACGCAGGTCAGTGCTCTCTCGTTACGCAAGCCTCTAGGTTATCCGATGGCCCAAGGTCACGTGTATTTACTCTGCTCGGCCGACGCGTTCCGTGATAAGAAAGCGACCTTGGAGATTCGTAGGATGATTTCCATTCACACGGTGTACGGTCGCCTAACATAATTGATTCATTCTAGTCACGTGACGCGCGCCGCTTTATTTGTCCCAATCAGACAGTTCGTTGGTCCACGCACGTGTTTCGCAATTTGGAAACAAACTCGACGCGAAGCAATCTTTATTGTGCGATAATGCTCGCCGATCAACAGTACAAAATGCCGACTCCTCACAAAAAGCCGGCGTGCGCGATAAAATAGATAAGGCTTTAGAGAAATCCGCGCGGCTTACCATACATTTTGTAAGGAATTCACGAAATACTCGCTACACTCTATTTCTAGACAATTTCCCCGCGTAATCTTGACAATATGCTACTGTATCTTGAGAGTGCTTATGCAAGTATTTAGAGGTTTTTGCCGGTCGTATCATATGACTTGAGTATCTGCTTCTCAAATGTAAACTAAGTCAAGATTACACGTTAATTTTGTACATAGATTTGTGTAACTTGGCGAGCTGCCAAGACAAGTTCTGAACCAGACGTTTGTGGGTTATTTTTTCTTTAAACATCTCGTGAAAGCTTTACACAAAAGGCATACGAGTATTTTCTTTATCTCTGAATTTCTTATGAGAAGTAACTATCAGTTGACCTCTGTCATCCGACAGATCAGTCTTATCTCATTTCAATTCTCGGTGTGTTTACTTGTTGCAACATTTTGTAAACACAAAGGGCGCAGTGAATGCCTTAACATTTCTTCCGGTCAACAACAAAGCAAACAAACGTGCCGGACAATGTGTGAGCTAACAAAAACATGAAACATCCAACAAATTGTTTACTTGCTCTTTGACCATTTAATTTGAATCTACATTTCCCTTGCTAACTTTTTATAGTTATTTGACCTGGAGACCCTGTACAAGTAATACCGCTGTTGGTGAGAAACTGTAACCTGTTTTTAGGAAGAAATACTTTGCCAAGTATCTTGTTGTGTATGTATTTTCATTGGCAATTGCGATACCTACTGAAAACACTGGACGACATGATTTAGCAAATACATGTGAATGTTAAAAATTAAAAGGTATCCCTACAGCGAAATTACCAACTTTTTGTAACGTTGATGTGTACCGTTGGCACAGATTAAAGAGCGCTTAATGATTAACGTTTTAGGCCTTCTTCTATAATCGAAAATACTATTTTCATCAGTTGATTGATGGACACAATTTATAAAATAAGATGAAGATTTGAGAACTAAGAAGTTTATATCTTTTAAGCTTATCCCTGTTATAAATACTAAATTCAGGATAGGAATAATATAGTTAGTATAAGTGTGAGCTTTATTCGGTTAGCTTAAATGGCGACGCGCGCCTGTCGCTCGCCCCTTGTTTACGACATCAACGCACGCGCAGGTTTCGCGACTGCATTTCTTCTTTCAACGATAAGCGACATCTATGATTCATATTGAGAATTATTTTGTAAATTTTATTTAGATGAAGATCTTTTGAGATCTTTAATTAAATTTCTGTTCAATTACCCAATGTATATTTAATTAACATGTTCGAAAGTACATATAACTAAAATCACATTATTTTGCTATTTAGGAAGTTGGCTAATAGGCGTACTGATTTAATGTAGGCTTCTTGGTTAGTATAGTCATCGGTCAAATCGGTTGTTTAATTAGAATCAATTGGTCAGTAAATAAAAATGATGTAAAAATCTATCAACGATAATCGTTGCTATTCAAACAATGTTACCATTAATGAATAGAAAAAAAATACGTTTCATTCCATTTGGTTTCAATAAATTGCAATATTATCTTTTAACTTGCAATTTATGTAGTAATTAAAAATATTTTACAACGGGTAGACTGAGCCAACCTTTATACCGCTGAGTATAAAAAGAACAACAAAATCGCTAGTAACATAATGAAAAATACAGAAGATAACTTTACTCACGTCCTAAATAGAGTTTAGCGCGGACAGAGCAGTGACGCCCGGCTCCCATGAAGGGCTACGGACTACCCCGAAACATGACGAGATAACCTCGATTTAAGACGTGAATTATCACTATGTACGAGTCACACGGTAATTTATATTCAAAATCGCCAATAAAACGCTTGATCTGTAATACCGCGCGTTTATCAATCAATAGTAAATAATATGCAGCATCAAAACATCCGCCATGCGCGTCCACCAGCGCGCGCGCAACAATAGTCTTGCATCTTAATTAGCGGCCACAATGCCGACTAATTACGGCCGATAGTGCCGTGATACCGTACTGCGGCGAATGCGACGTGTGCTACAGAGGTTATAAGCGTTGTTTATATCGGGAAAAGTCGGATCTGAGAGATGAGATTATGGGACAGTGTCTATTAATATTGTGGGTCATAATCTGAAATTGGTTTCCTTCTTTTCTATGGGCATTAAAAAAGTTAAGGGTTTAGTCAACAATTGAATGTACTTTACAGCCCCACACCGTACTTACGCAATTAGGGTCAATTATAAGTTAGAATACACATCTTTTCCGTTGAAATAGTGGTCGGCAATAAACTTAGCAAAATTTTAAGTGGTGAGGTAAAATCGTACATCGCTTTTTCTTGGTAAAATAGATGCTCGGACTTCTTCCCCCGCCCAGACCCTCACCACTTAAATGTTGTTATGTTTATTGCCGACAATAGCTGTGTCCCACTTGTGCCAAGCACGGATAAAATTTGGCACATTTGGGTCGAGACTACATCTCGCCGACATAGTAATTTTAAATAACAAACAAGTCTGAATCAGGCAAATATAATACGCGCACACTGACCTTTTCCAAGACGCTGTTTCTTAAGTATTCCTTTTCAGTCTTGCCGCGCGGCTCACAGGCGGGCTGACGGGCTCGGCTGTTTCGTAGGTTAAGTTCACAGTAATCACACACAGTTCACGCTTGAAGTAAAGATATTACACGACACAGGTTAGGAAGAAGTAGAAGTTTTGTATTTTATCACCACACACCACAGAAGAAAGTTTTGAACGGCAGCGAGCGATCCGATACGAAAAGCACGTCGCGTAGATGGCGCTAGTGCGCGCATGCGCATTGGTCGAATGCGTTTACCATAGTCAGACTGTTTGAGTTTATAGAAAAAACGTAACAAACACCAAAACTAAACACCACTTACGAAAATAAAATGACATGTTTAAATTGTTTAAGGCTGGACTTGCGGGTTGGTTCCTATTTGCAAAAGTACTCCAATTAAAAAAATAAAAATGAAATTATAAGGTTGGGCTTTATATTGATTGAGTCGTGATTGTTCAAGAGAGGGCATTTTTATTATTTTTGTACAGATGTCTAATTAAATAACTGAATCAGCGCATTAAATGTTTTCCCATGAGTAAGTTTTCATCTGAAGTCCAATCAGTCTGCATTTCGTTGGTTATTTCGGTACGAACCTACGAAATTGTCATTTAATTCGGGGGCATCGTTCGAAGGTAAATAGCGGAGATCTCGACCAACGATTAGTTGGTTTTATAGTGTATGCAGCTTTTTTTCTATAACCTATTTTACTAGTTTTATTTTTGTGCGATAAAAGGTCACGTGATTATAATTACGACATAAAAACGTCGTATATTTCCTATTGTGATAGGCAGTGAGGGCAGGGAAAATTAAACGATCCATAGAGGAATTCATGATTATTTCTCCTTTCGTGGCTACTTTCAGTATAAGAAATATTATAGTGACAGTTTATTAGCCTGCTATTATGCTGATTTCTTGACCTAATTCCTTAGTCGCTTCTAAAGATATCCACGGATGAAATGAATAGACATTATTCACGGGACGTATACTGATTGTTACACAGATTACGGGGTACAGATACAGATACAAATACAAATACAAATTCGTAGTAAAAAGTACATATAGCATAGTTTTTAAAAATACATTCCTCATGTTAAACACCTTTGCCAAAAATACTGAAGCGTTCGGCGACACATTTCTCAATTCGACTCGTCACGGCTCGCCACCATCAATGGTATATTTTGTTCACGTACTCGAAAACTACAAGCTTATGACTAATTGTTACAGTTTCATTTGACTTTCCTATTGTTGGCTAATTGCTCACCGGCATTCGCATAATGTATTTCTAATCCGTGTGTCTGTAAACAATACGATAAATTGTTTGCAACTACGCAATATTTTCAAAGCACGTTTTCAAGGTCGGGGGCGAAAAGGGGCACTTTTACCTTCGAGTTATATGCTAATTGCCAACGTGTGTCACATCAAGCCGGATTATAGTTGTTTGTTTGTTTGTGTTCTCTTAGTTTTCTGTGACTGTATTCGTTGTTAAATAAGTCTAATTACAGTGGAGGAAGGAAAATGTTTAGTACCTATATTAACATTCAAATAATTTGTTCGGATTACAGCTACAAACTATCCCAGTTTTTAACCGACTTCAAAAAGGAGGAGGTTCTCAATTCGACCTAATTTTTTTTATTTTTTATTTTTTTTTCGTGTGTATGTTACTCGATATCTCGAAAACCCGTGGACCGATTTTCAAAATTTTTTTTTTAATCGAAAGGGTATAACTCGAAATTAGTCCCATTGGCACGAAACCAGGATCTGATGATGGAATCTTGGAGAAATCGAGGGAACTCTTCAAATTTTGTATGGAGATGTACGGCGTTTTCGGTAATTTGTTGATGAAGTCAAGATTTTACATTCAGTAAACAGAATACTTTTAAAATATTGCTAATTTGAAGTCGGTTTTTTTTTTTGTTTAAAATTATATTCTGGGGATTTTGATGCAATTGACTGAAAACGACCAATTTCAGAATTATGACAATCTGCTAAACATTGTATTTTCCTGACTAAATAAAAATCTAGTTTCAATTTGTTTGCTTTAGCATTGTCCACTAACCGTTTCTAAGTAAATGTCGTCTTTGATGTGTGGTATTTGATAGTAATTGTAATATTTATTATGAAAAGATTCCAGTGATCACTATTTCAAACGCACCTCACTAAAGTTGAATTGATTAATCGGCGGGTTTTTTCAGTGGGAAGCCCGGAGCAATGCTTTTGTTTTTGTTCAGAGAATCAAATTGTTCAATTGATCTGGTTAGCTATAAAAACTTGTTAAATCACAGCCTATTTAGTAGTGGCACGCATACGGGATTTTAATACGCTTGAGTATAAAATGTCTGCATTGGCAAAATATATTTTGGACGCCGGGTGTCCACTGTTTTTTTACGACAGACTACAAGAATGAAATTACGGCACTACCGAACAAGTTTCCGAGACCTGACCATCATTAGAGTAGTAAAAATGAAAGCCCTTCTAAACCCAACTACTAACAATGTACAACGCACCGTAAAAAGGTATAAAAATGACATAACTATAAAAGTCATCCCATAAAAGGACCAAGTGGTTGACCTTTTTCACTTACCAGACTTTTCACCCTGCAACAAAGGTTGGCAAAGCAACAAATTGTGAACACACTTGGCGCTGTTTTTCCTCAAGTGAGATACTAGGGCCATTGTTAGAGGTTTATTGTGCCCCTCTGCAGCACCTATTGTGCGATTAATTGATTTCCCTCAAGGATGTGTTCCTATTACTCCTGTTGTTAACGTGATTAAGGAGTCTAGCGGAGATAATAGAGTTTGGTTGCTTTTCTGCTCGAATGACGTAACAATTACGGCGCCCATTCTGTAGTTAAGAAGGAATCTCATCTGTTCTACCTTCGTGATGATAATACAATACAAATATACAACATTGAACAATGTATTTGTAAGAAGGAATTCCAATTGTTATAACATTCATCAACTTCAACGGTGCTGTAGGTTTGTTGTAACTTTCATCAGATTCTTGCATAAACGATTGCTACATTGATTCGATAGTTTGCAGTCTAGTCTCATTAGCATTTATGATTTTTGAACACTTCAAAATTCCGTTCCAATCGCATTGAAAGCTTCCGATCTTAATCCTCCATTGTCCGCGAAGTGTCCTTCACTTTCCGAAAAGCAAATGCAATAAAATTCCTGCAAGCGCTGTGTTTTTTATTTACAGATCAACCTAATGCATGCATGTTAGCCATGTTTTATTTACCGATGTTGTGAGTGCAGTGTATGTGGACGACATTATTTCGGCGTGCGCTATTGGCACGGCGTCAACTGGGGCCTGGTTCACCTTGCTGCGCACGCGTTCTAACGACACAATAATATGTCTTTATTTGTGTATCTAGCGCATGCCATATGTGTTTTTAATGTGGATTGTAGAATGATCTTGGGCAATATTAATATCTCCATTTGCATTAGTTTGAGAGTCCGCCAAGTGTATCTAAAATACGTTCTACCATTTTTACACAAAGTTTAAGATTAATTTGGATTCTTAGCGTTAGATCGAGAAGCGTCTGTAGTGAATGATTATTAAATTCCTGTTTCTGACTAAGGAGCGTCATGGGAACTGTTCTAAAGTTTCCCAATTTCCTATTGTATCATCAAAGGGGAATGTCACCCCTTCGTTTTCCTTATCGCTTATTCATCCGGACATCCGTGCCATGAGTCAAAGCACAAAATTCTTTGGCTGCTCACCTTGCTAAGAATAAGAAATTCCGGTTTTCTTAGAACCGAGACGACATTGGGGATGCCATACAGAAATAAACGCCTCCATTAGTCGTGATTTCATCAGTTTAAATTTTTATTTATTTTCATATTTACTTCCATCACTTTAAGAAAGTTGGCATGCATTTTTTGTTTCTGTTATCGACATTTATCATGATAAGTCGGTTGGTCCTTTTCTATGTTTGCATGCAGTTTCAGTAGCCTTCTTAGTCATAATGTTATGACCGGATTGTGATATACGAATTAGCGAACTGTCTGTGATCTGATTCACACGTACAAATTGCGATTACTTAGCAAATTCAGCGTCATAACAAATATTTCAATCGCCTTGAGATTATTATCGATACGTTATCGAAATTCAAGTCTTTATCCGGGTTCAAGTTTCTGAACACACAGCCAACTAGGAAATCCATGGGTCGTCATATTTTATTAGTTTTCCCATGAGAACGCAAAGTCGGAGTCGCATTTCTTGTCAGTCAACAGCTGTGCCACACTGCAGTGCCAACGACTTACGCGCCTTGACCTCGCGATCTGTCTCACGCTGTCTTTACTGGCTTTCCAACACACCTCTCTTTCCAATACGTGGGCTTTGAACATGTGCGATAAAGAGGTACGGTGAAAGTAGTGACAATTTAGGCTTGACACGTAAATTGTTGGTAGCATTCATTCAAGTTGATGCTGAGCTGACCTTTAGCCAAGATTCATACGTCCATCATTCTTAGGTCCTGGGTTTGCGACGGCATCTGCAATCTTTCTAATATTGTAGAAGTCCATGGGTGATGGCGATCACTGATCGCTTATCAGGTCCCCCATTTGCTTGTGTGCCTTACTTATAGTTTACAAAAAACTAGAAAATCGTTGTATAGGGACTTTATGGACGTACATAGCCATAAAATGCTTGAAGCTACCACAAAAACTCGATAAATATTACAAAAATATGTAATCCGTGAAATTTAACCCTTTACTAGTAATTATAGGGTTCTTGATTTAAATGAAACGTCGCTGACGTGAAACCATAATCTCATTAAATGGAATCCGATTATACCGGGCCTCGCCGGCGACCTTTATTAGAAACATTGTGCCTGCTTAATCCCCGCAGAGACTTTGATATGGCATTACGTTGATGGACAAAATAACAAAGCTTTAATTGAAAATTCCTCCTCCTTACCCATAATAAAGTCTCTAGGCTCCAGCAATTACTGGGGCTTAAAGTATTCCAGCATTCCCAGCCAAGGCCACCGATGCGGTATTCAACGAATATTCAGTTTACGTAACTCCTGGTGTTAAGCAGTACTTTGTAATCATATTTGTCGTTCGTTTGCCGGTGTTAAAACGATTACGTTAAGCAAGATTATAATAATTATCTCATCTTGGACAATTATTTCCAAATGTCTCTCTAAATAGTCCTCTATACCGCTGCTTCTTGGCGGTCCGACGCCAATTTCATCTATTGTTTTCCCGTCTTTTGGCAAAATACCAGCTGTACTACCACTCGGAGTTTGCACATCGATAGTAAAGATATATGCAACGTGAAAGCGTTGCGTACCAACGAATACGATATTAGAATCTTTATATAGAATCCAAGCTTTCGGCATCTTGCAATCGTCGATCGAGTTACGATAGGCACAACACTTGACGTACCGTACACCTATTTATTTTCGTGTTCAAATCTGGCGATATCAGCTTCTCGGAGGTATTTCTCATCAAGTTGACGTGTAGCTTGGGAGCATGTTGATTGATTACCTCTCCCGTTTCACAGATTTGCTTAGCGTGGAATAACATTGTGCAGTCTCGCGTGCCGTCAAGTATACTAAGAGTAGGTAGCTCGCGTCTAACCGTTACGTAGACGGCTCGTCGTGTTATAATTTATGAGCATTGTTTCTCTTTCAATGTCAACGCGTCATAAGGTGGAATATGTCATAGTCTATGGCGCTTGTCACAATGGGTAGAATAAAATGCATTTTCGATGTTAGTTTCAGTTAAAATTGTAGTCATGCGTGTGTTGTCAACTGAGCCAAATTTTACAAATGAGCTCGGTTAAAATAGTAAAGTTGAAATCTATAATTTAGTGTCAGATTGTATTCTCGATCATGTATAATTGGATAGAGAACACGCTGATACTACAGCTTTATTGTTTTAATATCTGAGTTACAGTATATACTTTTGGTATGAAATTCACTTTCGGCAGCTCTGCGAGTATTTAAAAGAGCAAATACGATATCAAGAATTTCATACGTTCAGTACAGTTTTGACTGGTTAGCGTAAACTGCGTGGAATTTACAAATAATCCCCGCAACTCGTGACCCCAGTGCAAAGCAGCTGAAGGTGAGAAAAGCCGAGTGATGGATATCTATTTCAGGAGTTGGCAGATCGCCATTACGGCACGCCACTTTACCTATGTAGAGTCAAACAATAATATTGCTGTTATTGAATTTTATGCGACACTAAAATGTATACGCCCTTATTGGATACAAGTGTAGAAAGATGAGGAAGGAGGAAAGTATTTTAAAGTCGATTGTTAACAATAAATAATACATTACTCATAATCGTAATATAAGGAAAACGGCTGGACACACCATTTAGATATAGTATAAATTGAAGAGAAAAAGTTAAACTTTAGTATGTTTTCCTTCAATTGCCTATTTTTCGGGTCTTTAATCGCAAGCTCTTTCTTAGTTTGTACTATTTATTTAATAAAAGTCCACCTGAGGTAGCTAACACTTTTAAATTATTTTTGTTCGATTTATAATCCAAAGGAATGTTCATATTTACGTCCACATGCAACTAGCGACTGCTAGCATTTTATAATTCTCTTCAGACAACACTTTGGCACTATGATCCAAGAAACGTAACGGCAGAACATTCAACCGGGGCACTATTTTTGTTTCGTTTTGTCGCTATCAGAGAAGTCACGCCCACATCGACATCTCACAAAAACTAGGTACACGGCACGGACAACCGTTTCGTATTGAAATTCGTAAATCGAATTCTGAAATTGATTTGACGCTCCAGAGGGCATGTCCTTGGCGAGTCAGCTGATCGGATCACCTGCACCACCCGGTGACTAACGTCACTATTGATCAGCCCGCACAGGAAGTCGACAAAGGAACAAGAACTTATTTCCTGCACTTGTTTGGTTTAACGCACATTCTCCTGACCTTGAGACTGCACTGGTCAAGTCAATATTGGCGTGGTAAGCCAATGTAGTAAGAGCTATATCGGGCTTAAGTTTTACGAGTCCTTTGTGCACTTGGCTTATTTGCTACGGATTCGTGATCGTTGTGCTAACACCGTGTTTAATGTAAAGATCCTAAGTCCGGTTTATTTTTGTCGTCCCAATTTTATATGGCTTATCTTAATTACTTTTCGGCCAGTCTACACGAGGCCATTAAGTAGTGGCGTGTTTTCTACGGCACTACCGTTATTAAGAAATAAACTGCTAGAATTATGCGACACAAGCCCAGTTCTAACATTCCTTTGAAATGGGAAAGCTTTGAGTGCACCAGTCGGTTCGGAGTTTACTCGCGGTTTGAAACTGCGAGCGTCGTTATTAGTTTCGAGAGAAACAGTTCCTTTTGCTAAAACATGTGCTGCTGTATGAGGATGAATTATTAAAGCCTTGTATTTCATTTGCGCGAGTGCCGTTGGCAACAGCCATGATGAATTACGAAGCGACAAATGCTACTGCCGTACAAATGAACACTAGTGCCGTTCTAACTTTGATATTGCCGTTTTGCTAATCGCGTTTACGTAATCGCTATCAATTTAATCGGTGTATATCATGTGAGATGGTATACTCTGCGGGCTGCTAGAACTTATCGGCGTTTATTGCGATTTGCAATAGATTGTTTAATAATGATATAATGATACTGAATAATACCGTTTTATTTCGATATCTGCCATAGCATATTCGATTAGGTGCATGCTTTGAACTTTGGATGGTCCTTAAGAGGGCGCACACATTTTTTACGAACGTAATATAAGATCAGGTGGGGGAAGAGAAATTCAGGGGCAGGGCAGGGGTAAGAGGCACCACAGACCATAACTCGTCGAGTTATGAGTGATTATGGTCTGTAGAGCCCTCTTATCCCTGCGTTTCTCTTCCCCCACCTGACCTTAGTGGTTTTGGACCAATGTTTAAAAAATCGTGAAATGTAAATTAACTCATATTTAGCCATGAAAAAAATATGGTTAGACTAAACATATTCTGTAAATTTACAATAAAATTGTTTCATTTGTAATTACATTAAAATCAATGAGAAAAAAATAAAGTAATGGTTCAACTTTCAAATTATGTAAAATGATATTTGAATAATAAAAACCAATAAATTGATTCATGTTAATCCGTTAATCCTCAGTAGACTATATTGTCTATCA
The DNA here is from genome assembly GCA_005406045.1 of Adoxophyes honmai. Classification (NCBI taxonomy): domain Eukaryota; kingdom Metazoa; phylum Arthropoda; class Insecta; order Lepidoptera; family Tortricidae; genus Adoxophyes; species Adoxophyes honmai. The sequence goes on from BHDV01014101.1 coordinate 110,058, forward strand.
GATAATAACAAGTTTATATCGTTTATGGTAAATTTTAATGGCAAATTTTCAAGTGAAAGACAGCTCTGACGCGTATTTTTGTGAAAACCCTTCAACAAATTGGCTAAGTAAAAGAAATCTGTGTTGCTAATAAAATATTTCTTTCCGTTAATCCCTAGAAAAAGAGTTTATTTATATGTTACAGTAGTTTTTCTTTAAAAACTTAAGGATTTATAGCTTTCTAAAGCATTGGAAAAACATCAAAATCACCGAATTTTGTGTGCACGCTCTTAAAGTTTTTCGTAAGATCGCCCATTCAATTGAGGCGACAAAAAAAATACAAATAAGATGACAAAAAAATGATGGTAGTAAAGGGCGACAAAGATTACAGAAGTATAGTGTGGAACTACAAGATTATTATCTACTGAACCGTGATGAAAAAACTTTTCTCATTTGCAAACTTACAGAAAACCGACTTAACGAATTGATATCCTCCTTGGCCACTGTTCTGGTAATTCGAGAGCCGTCATTAATCTTTAGTGGAGCAATTTAAAAACCATCTCGGCAATGTTATCCGGTCGCTAATTGTGTTACATTTGGCTGCATCACAGATAGCAAATTGTGGTGATTTTTGACATAACAGTGTTTTCATCAACATCATATTCTTCTAGACTTCTAGCTACACAGACAAAACTGAATCCGGTAATATCCAATAAGATCCACTGTTCCTTAGACAGGATCCAATCAGATCTAGACGGGTCTTGGTTGATATCACGGTAACTCCATTTTCTTTCTTTTGTTCCAATTTTCAACAAAATAAAACAAGAGTTTCAATTTCAGAGCCAACAGTGTCGTTACACTTATCTGTCGAACCAGATCTCACTTTCAATAGTTCAGCGTGTATTGACACAGGTGTGAACTTTTCACACACTTATGTTAATAATTTGTGTCTTGTTTTTAATTTATTCTTACCGTCCTTAATTTGGCCTACCATAAAAGTTAGAAAAATGTATGTTTAGGTTTAAGCTTGTTTGCAAATTTTTGTCATATCTTGTACTTGCGGAAGGCCGTTGTCAGTACTCTAAAGACAAAAGTGACAGATAGTGATTTGATTGATGACTCGGTCACTTTAGTTCTCTATCTCCAATGGATCCAACCGGAAACAGATGGATTAAAGGGAAGGAAAAAGGAGCCTTTGCCTATGATTCACATCTCATACGTTGACGACATTATACTTCATCTTTATACCAGTTAACTCCCATATTCTTCCAAGTTGTTTATTAACGTGACTCGTTCCCTTATCGATACTTGAAATAGTATCGCGTTTCAAAGTGTATTTTTATCGCTAAATTGCACGATTTAAGTTACAGCAGAGTCTATAGAAATAATCGCATCGTTACTCCGCACATAGTTTGAATCTTTCTGTTATCTGTTTGATTTGATTTCACTTCACTCATCACCAACTTTCTTATATTTTAAGATTTTTCTCAGAGCACATCGATATGTTATAGAATTCTTGCGGTAGAAGCCTGAGTTTTTCCATCTCCTAGTTGATTCTTCTTTTAATATCGGGTTACAGTAACAACGTCAATTAACTAAAATAATATTGTCATTATCAATGTTGTGACACGGCGCGGTAGACGACGGGTCGCTTAGCTAATTAAGTGTCGAGGTCTTTGAACCCTGTTGAGGTCACAGTGTTGTGATTGTTATCAGCTCCTATGTATTCTTCACTGGACATAGCGTCAACTTTAATCGTTTGTGTATAAACTTTGTCTGTTTCTGTCTCAAGTCTATTATTTTCTTGAAATGTAACTAATTTATCATTAGAAATATTGTCGTTTTTGTTGTTTTTCCTGTTGGTAGAACTTTTCTCAGGCAGTGGAATGAAATAGTGGCTGTAGTGATCGCAAATGTGCGTACAGCGTGAAAATAAATTAACTTGAAGTGTATTTCAGTCGTAGATAACGTTGTTGCATTTAGCAAACCGACGATAATGAGTTTTATTACTTTATTTGTGGCGACCAACAATCCGTTGACATTGTTTTTAGTTTCAGAACTCTCAATTATAATTATGTTGTCCTCATTAATTTCGTTATCTTACATTTCGTAACATATCGTCGTTCAAGTATTTACGTTATTGCAATTATTTTTGTTTACCACTCTAGGTACTGAGTAAATTATCCGTATATTTGCATTTATTCGATCTTATGCTCCTAAATCTTCAAGAGGTTGAATGTGAGAGGTTGAAGCATACATAAACCAATTCCCATAGTCGCCTCTTACGACATCCACGGAAGATGTGAAGTGTCATTCTATCCCGACACCACACAGTAGAACTTTGTCCCTGTCATTTCACAGGCGTCATGTAAAATTTCACATCATTCAAAGCCCAGTAGTCGACGCGGTAACGCGACCGGACCGCTATCACCGGCCTAATGTATTCGTATTGTGCAACTAATGCCTAACCAAACACATCCGTGTGGAATCGTTGCGCAAGGGAACCCTCTATTAGGTCGATCTATTCCCGTACCTTATCTCGACCACTGCCAATATTCGTCTAATGCGATGGCGTCGCGAAAACAAGGTTTTTGTGAAACACCTTGGTTTCACCAGATGTCATTATCCGCGAATAATCGGAGAAAATTTGAGATCAATTCACGGAACTTCTAGTTCGTGTACGAACTTAGATTGTTTGATGTTTACATGATTGTTCCTTTCGCTTATAGCTTTGTCCTTCTTTAAATCATCTCCGTACCATATTTCGTCCAAATCGATTTAATGATTGAACATACAGTTAGATTTTCTTTCACATTGGTAATGTTAAGATTATTATATTATTATGAAAGAACAGCCCATAATTTCAACCTGCCAGATGAGTGTGATGTGGCGACACCGAATGATGAATCTTTTCACGGGAATTGGTTTAAACGTTATTACGTAGTACGTTGGCTTTAATGAACCGTAAGTCATAAGTCGCAAGCTTATGAACTCATCGGTCCATTATGTCATGGTTGTCAATTAATTGTGATAACATGACAGTAGCCTGATAAGATAGCCTCTAAATTCTAATATAAGCCTCTTTGTTCCTGATTTTAATGCGGTTTAACATGTCAACAGTTTACTCATCGACATTACATCATGTTTCTTAATTTAATAAATATGATAACAACTGATCGATTAACGGCACTTCCCAATATTCAATCTGTATTAGAGGTAGGAAAATAACATCTGTCATTAAGCTAAACTTCAAAGGTTGGATTTTCACGAAGTAATCTTTAGTTTTGGTAAGGCGTGGTTAACACGGATTCTATACTGAATGTGGTCGAGATTGCGACTGGTCAGGTAACCAATTCGACCTAAACTGGCTATGTCAAATCACGTCATGTCAAGTTAGCAATGAGATATCTTCAGGCAGTGTTTGTGTTTTATTTTATACGGCAAATTTTGAAACAAGAGTAAATTTTCACAATGAAGCAGGAAAAAACTCGTGTCTCAAAAGGACTGAAATATTCACATCAAAAGCACAAAAGAAGCATATTAAATGAAGATAGGCAGAGCACACGAATAAAAACATACAAAACAGAGTGCCAGGCATGATGATGACTTTGATGACAAAGAGCTCCTTATTATATGAGAGAAAAGCCGTTTTGAATCTCGCAAATCAGCACTAATACTAACTCAAACCAGATCTATATTTAACCAAAGTCGCAGAGATAACCCCTTTGCATATTCGCTAATATCACCAATCAAACTAGGCTTCGTTGTAAACAATCATAACTTGTGGGAGGTTATCACACACTGTTTACGTCTGAGCCAACTGGGTGCCCATTCTGGAACCACTTTCATATAGTCCATCTTAATTATGTGTTAAGTTAAAATGTTGTTGCTAGGCGATTTGTCGTCTTCAACCCAATTTGTTTATCTTGTTATGACTGTGAATCTAGGTACTTACTTCTTTTCCTGTAGGCATACTTTGGTGGTATATCTTTCCTTTATCTCACACTCTAAGAGTCTAACTTATTGTTTATCTTGGAAATTAATAGTCTTCAGTCAAGTCGGACAAGACAGTCATAGATTAACTTTTAATCGTACGTTTAGTCGCGAGGTTCACACTTTTCCACATAACCGTCACGCCTTATTCCCTGCGGGGTAGGCACAGACAACAGAGCGCCGTTCGCTCCTGTTCACACTTTTCCGTGACAGAATATGACCATTCATAGCATAGCCTATGTAGGGCTGTCAAGAATGGTAGTTGGAATTTAAAAAAAAGGCTCAGTGGCTCCAAAAAATAACTCCTTAAAAAATACCGAAAGTTGTACAATACGAGTACTATTACTATGTCAGTAGAAAATGCACCGCGAATGTAATGTGTACTTGTAAATAAAGTAGAGTGTACCTATTTATATTATCCAGGAAATGCTCCACTTGTGACATCGCAATGTTCTGTTCTGATATCAAACTGTATTGATTGGATGCCTTCAAACAGGACAATGGAATTTGCCTAGAGCGTGTAATGAACTAATATCTGTTCAATATTGGCCGACAATGTTGTTTACAGACAGACGATGTATAGAAACTGTTAGACATATTGTTACATACATCAATTATTACATCAGGTTAATCCGCAAACTGCTATTGACAATCACATTCGTAAACTCTCGAAACAATAGACAAATACTTTACATAATCTTAAGACAATTCTTTATCTTTGTCAGCTGTATAATGTAACATGCAACTGTCGCGTTCCAGAATATTGTTAGAAAATATGTGTTTGCGCACTCGTAACATTTGAAATTATAATTTTATCAGTATCTTGAGCAATATCATCGTTCCTGAGTGCCCGGGCTCCGGCACCGACGCCGTTCACTTCGGCAGTAGATAACGCGAGTGTTTTCAACTATCGACTTCTGGCCGCGAAAGATTTACAGTCCCGCTCCGTGCGATGGTAAAACACAAAGTTATTTCAGACGGAATCCGTCTTGTGGATTTGCTCTGCCGAAAATAGTATCTTCGATCTTATTCGCGTGCGTAAATAACACCGCCAAAAGTATTTATTTATCCAACCGCATAGGAAAGTTCTGTATTTTCGGAGTTCATCTGCATATTCTTTACGGACACCGCGATGCTTTTGTTTTCGTACCGCTTGAATCATTTTAAGGACTGCACAAGTGGCCAGCAATGGACCGGAACGGAAGGAATCTTACTGTATTTAAACGATACTAAATCTTATATGCACAGTTTTTAGGTCTATATTTCCCAGCTGCACACAGCTTGACATCGGGCATCTTAGGCGCCCGGAACGAACGGGCCGTGCGGTGTAAATTGTATTTCATCTTTGTTTCATTAATAAAAGTTGTCGCGATTATACCTAGGTACTCTAAGGTTCGGACACGTGAATCGCGGTACAGCCGGGAATAACAATAGGCACGTGGGCGAAGGCTCTAATTAGTGCAGGCACAACCCCGACGCGACCTCTCGCCACCGACAATCAACGCCTAATTGGATAAAGTGGTCCGACACAGCGACCGACCGCGAATTCAAACCATACCCGCTGCCGGCGAGCTCGCTAGTCGCTGTACGAATCTCTACACCGCACGTGAATAGATTTATTTACGAAGTTTAAAATAAAATGGAGCACGAAAGGAATGTCAAGTCTTTCAAACTCTACGTGCTGGTCATATGGTTTATTGAAAGTATATTTGGATGGTCACTTTGAAATTTTCCATTCATAAGCGGATTTGATGCCCAAGGCTGGAATGTTGTTGACTCCGTTCGCTGCTGCTCCTCTTTACAATCCCAATACTTTAACTGAGAGTCTTATTCTAACATACTGCAGATAACTGTGTGGGAGTGCGTAAATATCGAATGTTCAATCTAGGTATCTATTCCGAGCAATTCTTCTTGGCCAAAAATAGATCGCATATATCATGTGGAAATCAGGTGATCGTGTCCCCGCTGAATGTTATTTTACTATCTAGACTTCAATTAACTCGAGATCTACTTGACGCTGTAAACAAAACTCGCTAGCCATAAATGTCAGGTTCCCATGAATTTATCGTCCCGCTAAACTAGCCAGATCATATATATTTTCAGATCGGTAGCGTAATCGCAACGTGTTGAAAGCACTCGATAACATGGCATATATCTATCACAACCGGCGTCAAGGTTGATGCAAATGCACTCATAGTTAACCAGATTATTGTAATGGTTCGTCCATACAGTATTGTAGGAATGCTATTATTGCATTAGCTATTATGGCAACAGACGTGTGGCGCATTCGTCGGTGATCATCAGGCCGTACCTATTATGATTTTGTTTTGCTATTTTATGTCTATCTAAAGTTATCATTAGGTATCAGTGCCAGTTGTTCTTAATTTTACTTGTAAACTTTAAATTGCCTCAACAATGGGGATGAAAATGTATTACATATTCTAATTAGTTTGTCCGTTATCATAGGAAAATATGGGACACGTGTTTTCTGGTTTATCAAATCATTAAAAACTAACATAATCAAATTTCCAGAGCGGAGTCTTCAGGCTTGTGACGTCACGCTTAGGTAATAATGCACCTACCATGTAGTGACGTCATAAGCAATGTATCTTCCTCTTCTAGGTAATAAAAATACAGAAAATATATTTTGTAGTGTAACTTTTAGCCGTCTTGCGTAATTGCCAAGGTCCTGTCTCAATTAATTTTTTTGCAGCTATTGAAACCTAGAAACTAGACACATCCAGAATAAATTGTGCGTTTGCCAAAACGCTATTGTTTTCTTATTGACTCTTTGTATCTTGTTTATCAATGTCATCATAAATAGTTTCTTCATGACTAATGATAACAGCTGCTTCAATGTCTTCCTGTACAATGTTAAGAGGCCTCTATCGAAATACCTACGCAACGAGGCTTTTCACTTTGCTACCTATCAATACAAATCTCTCAAAGCCTCTCAAAAGTTCACATATCCCAAATGTTGTCGAAGACCGTTCGATTCTTAACCTCCGAGCGAGAACAGGTCCAGCTTTGATAAACAATAGAGCCTGTTCCGAAACGGGTTTCGCGTTCTAAGCGTGTGGGCGGCCTTGAGACGCGAAGGACGACGGGTGCGCGCGCGCAGGGGGCGTGGCCGCACGCGAGAGCTCGCGATCGTCCGCGGACTGCTCCGATTGCGCTTGATTGACAGTGCTAATAGCTTGCGCTGTTTTCTTATGATGTTATGAATAAAAGATTATGTGGATCCGTTTTTGCCGGTTGAGGCAAGCAGATTGTGGAATAGTGATATAAGTTTTTTTTTAATAATTTGGTGGTAGAGGATAATTTATTAATTTATATTAATTATAGACTACCATAGTACCATAACTATTTAATGATCGAGAGTCACTTAAACCTTATGGGGTACAAAACAAATTCCACTTTGCAGACCTGTCCTAAATGAACCAAAGACTTTATCAGTCTAAATGCAAATAGAGACAGTTGATTCATCTCAAGGCTAACGTTGGCCGGCCTATGTGCTCGTAACAAGGCACAAAAAAGTGGACGCACGCCACGCCGTTCATTATTCTAGGGGCCCGGACGCAACGCGGTAGAAATAGTAAATAGATCGCATACGCGACCGGCATCCGACGGCGCACTACGTCCCTGTTGCGGGCGACGTTTCACGTTTTTCATTTGTTTTCATCGCCGCTATTGCTTTTTTAAAAATGGAACAGGGCAGTAACCAGCCAGTAGTGTCCGACCGAAGGTACAATTTTGGCCGAAACCGAAGCCGAAGCCGATTAATCGGCTTTCATCAAAACCTTCGGCCGAAGCCGAAGCCGAAGCCGAAGGTGCGTTGACCCCATGTTGACCCTAAGAAATACGAGAATTTGCTAATAGTAAAAAAAAAACGGGAGTAAATTATGCGCAGTTTTCGTTTCTAAATCAAGTGTGACTATGTTGTTATGTTATGTGTTGTCAGTAATTTATATAATTAACTGCAAGTAATGCGATCGGGCCGGAGAACTCGCTCTGGCATCGTTTGTTCAATTTCAAATCTCGATTTGCAAACCTTCGGCTTCGGCCAAAGCTTCGGCCAAATTTTGGCCGAAGGTGGTTTTTTTGGCCGAAGGTGGCCGAAGCCGAAGCCGAAGCCGAAGCTTCGGTCGGACACTACCAGCCAGTCCCTTTAGGGAGAAAAGTTTTTTCTAAACGGTTGAGCATTGTGTTGATGCCATTTGACTATTAAGGGTAAGGTTCAAAAAAATTGTACATAAATTAAGGGTTAATAAAAACAAAATCACGATCGCGTCTTTTGTGTTACGAAAATTACCTATACAAAATGTATGGGTAATTGTCGTAACACAAAAGAATCAATTAACTTTTGTTTTTATTAAAGCCCTTAACTATGTACAATTTTTTTGAACCTTACCCTTAACTATTTTGTGGAGGTTCATTATCTACGAATAATTTGTAGTGTAATGTAATATTGTTTCTGAATTAAAGGAAGTCTAGAAATGTTTATTTTGTAGCTATCAAGGCGACAACAGAATAGAGAAGCACTTACGCATTTGTCTTTTTTCATGTTTTTCATTTGTTTTCATCGCCGCTATTGCTTTTTAAAATTGGAATAGATTAGTAACCAACCAGTCTCCTTAAAGGAGAAAGATTCGTTCTGACCGGTCGAGCCTACGTTGATTCCTTGACTAAGTATTAACAATTTTCTGCAGGTAATATTGTCTATATTGTCTGTGTCAAAACGTAATGTTGTCTTTGGAACGCTACATATTACAGAATAGGAAATAGTTCTACGATTTACTTTGCTGTTCAGGCAATAAAAGTATTAAAATTCATAGCGAGCCGGCAGAAAAACCTTTGGTGACTGAAGCACATTGTTCGGTTGGGTTGACGTCGGTGGCTGCTTAATATTTCGAGGCATGCTCGTGACGTCACTGAACAAGTAAGACCGGTTTTTAAGAATTCCAACTCGAGATAAACGAAGGTTTGCAGTGCTGCGGCTCTGTTTATGTTTTGTATTTATGTTGTTCTTAGCATGTGGCTCTAATTGTTTATGTTGGGTTAATGGCTTCTACATTGCGTCATTTTATGCTGTTATGTCAACGAAATTGCTATTTACTGGTTTTAGTTGGATGGATTTAGATTCGACTATTGTACTGATTCGAATAAGACATTTTTTTTTTATACTTTATACGGTCAAGATTTCTAATCTATACGTACGGTCAAGGACTTTAATTGATGAGCCACCATAGAACCTTTTCGAAGAGAAAATCATTACGATTTCCCTTGATAATTAGTGGGATGTCACTATGACGTTTACTGTGAATTGGTTTCATGGTGGCTCATGAATTAAAGTCCGTGACTGTACAAGCAGATACAAAATCCTAAACTATTTCACAGTTCGTAGACTGTTTTAGCAATAACATTAGTGATGGGTTGCTAGCCTGTCACCTAAAATATACCTTAACTTAACTTATTTCTTTAGTCGCCTCTTAGTATATAAACGGAAGAAATGGAGAGGTCGACACCACACGGCATAATGTTCATCCTTTTTGCACAACTGACTATTTACATCCAATTAAGTATATCCCAATAATGTAACCGTCGCAGTTTATCTTCGATTGTGACAATTTTCAAAAGCTTAACGACTTACAAAGCGTCTGGGGTATTTAGTGAAGTTTACGCCAACAAAGTCGCAATTTCGGCCATTAAATAATGAAAACAGATAACAGCTGCAGCCTCGATGTTTCAAGACTCTACCAACAGATTCTGCATCGTTTCATCACTTGTTTGGAATTCATCCCAATATTCTTTTGCTTCAAATGTCTTATCTACACTAATAAGGTGGTATAAGATTATGTTTTATCTCATTACGGCAATGATAATGACTTTGCAAATTATTTACTCAATCTATTAGATTCCGTGTGTTGTCGGGCTTAGAAGGCTCGGCGCAAACGGGCACCGACCACAAGCCACTGGTGGCCAGCGACGGCGACTTAACACGCTTTTTCATTTGCTAAAAGTTGCTACGTAACGTGGAATAGTTATGGTTTTGTCTGTGTAAACTTTCTTGTGCTCCTTCTACTCGATCTGGGACTACAGACGTCATGTATATATACTTATGTGTCTATGTACTTGTTAGTAAACAACGAGATAATTTAGCAGATTTTGTGTCTATTTGCATACTGATAAAGGGGACTTAAGTACATCTTAATTTAAAGTTCTCTAACGTAATGACCCCAATCAAAATTTGGTTTTTACCAGTTATCATCAGATGACATATACCATAAAACAGCGTTACGAGTGTTATGACTCCATTAGCGATCTGGATTTACCTCGTATCTTTTCTTAATCCGCGTTATCGCGAATTCACGGGCTGATGGCTAAAAAAAGAATCTGCCGACCGCCAAGAACCGGGTTCGATCGGACTCTCGCGGAGACAAACTGTTATTGCTCGTATTCGAGTTTTGACGGCGATAAATACAAGTCGTTGACCCGGAGGACTTACGCAACGCCGAAGGATATCTTCGAGTCGATAAGCTACGATTCTTATCTCGTAATCTCAACCGCATGCTAGATTTAACCGTAGAAAAATCCTCAAATCTGACGAATGAAACTAATTTTAAAATGTAAAAGTTAATGAAAACAAGTTCTTATCTTCGCACGAAAATATTGATCTTAACCTCTGTTTGAACAGCACCGTGAGTTTGATAACGTCCGACCGAGCCACAAGCCTCTGCAGATAACAAGGATCTTTCTTATAAACTTAAAGTAGTAACGGGTTTTCTTAAAACCTAAATTAACATCACGTATTTTTCTGTAAACATACAACAAAGAGTTGTAAATAACCACAATGTACTTTATTACAAGCGGTGCCACTTGTTGTTCTCCAAACGTAACATCAAGAACTGCTGACAATTTATATCTCAGAACGACAAATCGAAATTAGATATTTGAGATTCAACAGTCGCATGAGCTCTATAAAAAGCATTAGTAAACAGTGAAACAAGACAGTGAAAAAAACAAATTCAGAAGTTTGTGCTTGTGTTACACGGCTGTATTGAGGATTTGAATATGAAAGGACTGAAAATACGGACAAAAGAATAAAGACGTGACGCAGACAAAACTACAAGAGCCGCGGACAGTGTAACTAGGCGAAATGTTCGTACGGCTCGCATCTAGAGCGGCCTTGCTTGCAAAGTGGATAATCACGGCTCAACTCGTGGATGTGTCGGCTTTAGATTGGATAACAAATTTATATGTGTTTACTGAATCAATTTGCATGTTCACACAAAAGGTCCTTCGTGTAAAAATATCCTTGAAGCACGTCCGTGACTTTACAAGCGATGGCAGCTTTATGTACAGCGGATATTAAGGGATTAACTCCCATCGGGGCACTCGCTGTATATCACTCGACGATTGTTCATTTGTGGGCCACGAATAAACCGACCGGCCAAATGATTGTCTTCCTCTGGGAAACGTTGTGGACTTAATGGACACATTTACCTTTCAAAAGGTTTAAAAAGGAATACAACACAACATGGAACGCTTTAACAATCCTTGCGTTTGATGTTTTTGAAGAATTTAAGTAATTTATGAACGCACGATAAAAATTTTACTGAATAATTTGTTGACATTTTACATCTTCTCGTTGGACAGATTATCAATTTTTAATGTGCTTGTCTGGACCTTACGGTCGGAGAGGCGCGCGTAGTCGTGCTTGACGTTAACTATACAGTCTCAAGCATCTAAATCGGCAAGATTTTAAGTAGTGAAGGTAAATTCGAGCATAGCTTTCCTCATGGAACTTCTTAAAATTTTGCCAAATCGGATTCCGAGTACTGTGCCTGTCACCGCCTTAACTGCTCCTCTTAATTGCCTTTGTAAGTGTCTAGAGTTTTAACCATTATGTTTGTCCCCAGGTTTTTGGAACGGTGGAGTTGCCGGACAAGCCTATCATGCTCCCCCCCTTCGTCGAGGCCACACACTGCCTCGGGTATCACCTGACGCGCAAGGGTCGAGCGGTTGCCGACAGGGTAGTCTCTGTCGTCGGATACGCTTGTCCCGACATCACCTACAGTCCTAGTCTTTATCCCATCACTGCTGCTTTATTACACTTTATGCCTGGTAAGTCCTAGAATATCTCCAACGTCAACACTAGATTTACCTCCACCGGATCGACTTCTATATCATAGTTCTCCGTGCTCTTGATCAGTTTATTTCTCAGAAACATCGGCTGCTTTTTCAACGACACGTGACATGTTTATTTAGAAATTAGTTCACCGAATTTATCATCAGTTGCTCAGTCTAGTTAGCATCTGGTCAATTGATCGTGAAATTTAAAAGCAGTGACCTAGAAGTGAACGTTTCGGAATCATTAAAATCAAATGAAACACATTCTTCCTTTATAAAAATTCCTGCTAGCTGCAATGATTCAGGAGCCAGATATAAAATATTAATTTTATTTTAAATTTATTACTTACGTACATTTGAAAACTGGTTTGTTAATGTAATAAATCAGTAGTTGTATTTTGAGTTTTTGAGAAAATGTAACAGATAACACAGTCTCAGTATTTAGACGCCGCTTACCGTTTGATCTGCAATATTACAATCTTCACTCTGCCATTACGAGTTTCGTATAAGTCAAAATAGCAAAGAATGCAAAGGTTTAAACCGCGTCATCTTACAACTCGCTAGCTCATGCCGCTGGCTTCAATCCTGTCGAAAAATATAAAACATAGTACAACATAGTCACCATTATAATAAATCCAGTTTTTAAGCTGCGCGACATTTATCTGCCAAATTTCGAAACCCTAGAGTGCTAATCCGTGAATGCTTTTGTAACTATTTTAAATTAGCTCTACAATACGTCCTATTGATTTATGGATATCCAATTGTATGCAAGCTTTTTATAAAATGACATAATTCTACTCGGATTGTAAATTATTTGCCCGTAGCCGCTTTAATAATGTCGTTAACGGATTTCGCAAAACGTATTGAATTTAAATACGATCCATAAATTACTGGCTACCCAGTTTATAGCCCGCTTCCTTTCCTTTTTAAATACGGTTTATTATGATTGTTTTGTACACACGCTCGTTTGGGAATTGTAAAAGTTTAACGCGTCTGTTTTTCTTACTTTTATTTTGCCAAGAAGTCAGTGTAAACAGACGCGAACTGGTTACACGATGTCTATTCGGCCGCAGAGGCGTCACGGAGTTTTATGTCACTTGCGCTAATTCAGTAATGAGTGCGAGGGGCGATAATTGAACTCGGCAATAGGCAAATTGCCGGAGGAGTCTCCTGTCTGCAACTGCGTCGCTACCTCTAAAACCCCACGCAATATTGAGCTCTACGACCTCGTTTAAAGAACAGAAGTTTCTTATCAAACTTGGCTATCTAGATCTACCTTATTGGAATCTAAATTGATCTCTCGTGCCGTGGCCCAAGGTCTGAAATGCCTGCGATGCCATCTGGCTTCCCACCGCGGCCGCCTGACGCTCGGACCCCTGACAGGAACGCCGCAGATTTGCATTCCATCCGTTGCTTGCCAATTTCAAGTCTTCGCTTCCTACTCGCCCGCTAACGTGTGATTGGACGGAATGCGAACAGATACGTTCGCGATCGATCTTACGTGTTATTTTCGTATATTGTTTCGTATCCAATTGAACCTGATGAATCTCGCGATCGGGTTTACAAGACAACAGATGAATTGGGATAAGAACGCGAGCGAGAACGTTTGTCACGAGTCACACCGCCCGCCACGTGAGGAGGCGGGCTGAGGTCGGATTGCGGCGTATCAATTTGGCCGCCGGATGGCTAGAAAAGTGACTATTTCCTCCATTGTCCTCGTCACACCATTTATGATATCTCTGCCCATATGCAGTTCTCCCATTCCAGACAAAGAATACATCGCGACTTATCTTGTTTAAATTCTATTACGTTTAATACTAACTGGTGCTGATGGATGCCTCTTGTAAACAATACACGCATAAATCAACGCCACATAATGTAATATCATGGGAACCGTCGTGAAATAGAATCGACAATGGAGTCTCTGCGGTGTTTCATAGGGCTCTCTATTCTTATGGGAATCACATAACTTCTGAGATTGTTATTTTATGCGATCATCTGGTTTATTTTCGTAGTTTTAATGAATGCCACATTAGTTTACATCGTTAACGTCTTCAGGAGGGCGCGATTATCTCGTGACTTTGGCTCGCGTCTCCTCTGCGTCGTTCGAAACATCCGATTCGACTTGCCCAACTGTTTTTATTGTTATTCGCGTATCAGTGTCGGCCGATAATTATTTTCGAACGATCCCCGGCCGTGACACTGCCGTTATCATGGACTCGCTGAGAGTTCACTCAGACGGCGTCATCTTCGCTTTTTGCGCGAAAAAATAACGTTGTTTCTAATAGGTATCGCATAAAAGCTGGCCTGTGGATTTTAGTGGTTGGCTTACCGCCAGTCGCGCTGGCAACGTGCACTCTTGGAACTTGTACCGCTACGAAATCTCCCGTGTTTGAGTACATTCGTTACGCTCTTTATTGCTTACCGATGATTTATACGAGATGAGCTCTTTGTTTGCGGGGCTCGTGTGCACTATGTTATTTATTGCAACTTGTCAATCCTTAGACGTTACGCAATAAAAACACGTAACTCCGAAATTGCATCTAGGGTTTGAATTAAACAACAAACGCGCAGCTGGACTGAACAATTTGAACATGGTCGCAAATTGCATTCAAAACGCGCTAATACCTTTAATATTCGTATTGAAACTCGATTCCAACTGTCACAAAAGGTTTAAAGGGCCGTGTAAAAAGCTTGAATGAAACTCTCATTACATGTTGTTTGTCCGGGGCCGCGGCGGAGCGCGACGGTCCTTCCTCTTCCGGCAAATCTCGAGAGGCTTAATTAATACCTTTGTATTTCTCAAACGGCATCAGGTCTTTTTAATCAACATTCCTAAATTACTTTTGCATTTCTAAATGCCAGCTTCCCGTTTTTCATTATGTTTACCCGTTCTAAACAGAATGTAATAACTCTTAATATGTATTTCCATGGAAGTTGAAATGGCAATCGAAATCGCCGTCAAAATTTCAATTGAAATCGAGCTAATAGATGATACGACACACCACAAAAACTGGATTGTATTTTTTGTTGTGGTTTTTGCACAACAAAATAGCAAAATAATGCGCATTTTGTATTAAATGTGACGTTTTTCATCGAATTCGTCGCCTCAAGATCAAGCGTCCTTAAAGCGTGCCATATCTGTTTAATACATATGTGTTTTTCAGCCAAATATTTGTTACGTCGTAATATTTCTCAGCTTAGCTTAACTTTTATGTCACCCCGACTTCCCCCCTAGGGTAGCGATCGCATCTACACGTCGCGTCGCGTGACCGCCTCGCCGGCTCATAGCTCACAATAAACTCACCCGTTCCTTATCACTGTTACCCCTTGGGTACACAAAAGTCGTACCGTGTTCCTTATTGGGGAATTTATTGAATTCGTCTATTTGCAAATTTAGAGCTCTAGGACTTTATGAGATAGCTTCGCGGGTTTATGTTGAAAGGTTTGTGGCGTAATAAAAGTATGGAGAGGGTGTTGTTGATTGGAGTGATCGGGTATGGCTGATGAAATATGTTTATTAGGTAAAACAGATGTTACCAAGCTTTTTTCTCGTGGATCCCTTTAGAAGTTTGGTGCTGGATGGTTTCGGTGGACCCCCAGCTGCTGTAGTTCTGTCAAGTTTCTAAATACATCTTTTTTCACACCAGCTTAGACCCTCGACTTCGCTTCACAGCTTCGACCAATCTGTCGTGGACATATGAACCACTTTAAGAACCACTGGATTAAAGCTTTCATTATTTTTTGTTTATCTTTGTACTTTTTATCGTAGTTTTTTTATTATTTACTAACGTCATTCAGGCTAGACGCAACCTTCGATCTTTTCCATTGCATGTCGCGTCTTCAAGTCATGAATCTAATAAAATATGGAGAACTCGAACTAGCTACATTAAGTCCTCAGGAAAATGTAATCAAATTATGCTATTAGCGTTTCACAAAAGGACGGTAATGCAAGAAAGCTTCGTCATTACGGTCAATAATAAAACAAAAACGGTCACAGAAAGCCTTCGTACCTATATTGCGCAACATTTCCCTAAGATTTCAGTTGATTCTTATAGCTTTACGTTTAGTTCTTAGGCCCAACGTAGAAGACTGTTTTTTTGTGCGATCGAGGCTGCGGCGCACAAAAAGTCTTCGTGAATTGTATGCATTGCGCGCCGGACTTTTGGCGCGTCGTGTGTTACTGCATATACTTCACAGACTAAAAAGTCCGCCGCAGATTGTCTGTCGTCTGCGTAGGCCTTACGGTCAAACTAGAAACATCCTTGCCTCAAATAAAGATAATACGCCGCCTCATAACCCGGCATTGCGGTCCGTCTCCAGTAATAAACGCGTATATTATCCACTCGGGACGCCTACGTGTGTCGGATGACATAATTCAGACCTAGGTTATGTGGCGCACCCAGCAATCTATGTCGATTGGATGAATAGTGCTCTCGCAGTCAAGTTCAATACGTACTTGCATAAAGTTGCATAGATAATAACGTGTAACGTGCTATCGAATCCATTGATTCCCGATCCCCTACAGCACCTTTTTACAATAAATGATGAGTGACATTGCATTGATCGATAAAGGAAATTTTGTTACGTTTATTGTCACAACATTCTGCGGTGGGTCTGGGATCAATTGGGTCGTGTAAATTAGGCCTCTAGTTCCTTTGGTTTTTCATTGATCTGATTTAGGGAAGCAAAAAATGTATAATTGAACTGTTCACGCATTGGAAATAAGCATTTCGCGTGATCGCTTTTTTGTGAACACTTGCTGGACTTGTTGATATCTGAAAGGAAAGCAATAAGATCGTTGCTCAAAACGATGCTCAAAAATAGTCGGGACTATTTTATGAAAACGTAGAGCATGTCGAGATAACACTGTAACATATTTCCCATTAAATCTGAACGACAATGTACTTCAACCAAGGTACAAAGGTTGTTCCGTTGTAAAAATAATGCCAAGTCACCATACCATTGAATTTTGGAGTAATACTGATATGGCTTGGTGACTCGGCGTTTGTAATAATTGTAGGTATGTTGTAATAAAACAGTATTACTCACGATTGCGCTATGACCAAAGGGAAATAATGTTTCAGGTTGAATTTAACCTTTAGCAAGCTTTGATCACGGAACTTACGTGAAGTGGGTGGATGATATAAATCGAGAAGGATCTTTCTTGATTGTTAACGTCCGTTGTAAAATAAAGGGTTTCACGAACAAAATCCGGCGAAGAGGTTTTTTTTTTTAATTTTGATGTTCAAAAAAAGAATTATCCGTAGTGGAATTAAACGTCTTGAGGTTAAGGAATCGTACGTGAACGTGAATCATTTTTTAAAATGTGAATGTGAATCATAAAATATTCCAGTCTCAATCATGTGGCCGCCGTAAAAATAATCAGTCAACGAACAATACTTAATTGTGTCCTACGCTCTATAATTATCGTCTCTGTTTACGATGATTGTAGTATTTTTATTGATGCTAAATCTTTACGATTATTGTCTATTCTAATTAAAGTTTTTAATTCGCTTTACTAGCTTTGTGATACAAATAGTAAAACTACTGAGCTGAAATAGTTAATTTTGATGCAAGTGAGAAGAATTCGTTACTAAACGAATCTGTAGATGGGTACGTATCTACAGAAAAAATAATGAGTAAAAATAAGCTATCGTTTATTGTTGAGTGTTATTGTGACCTATTTCCTGACAAAAATGAAAAAAAAAAAAGATACCAAAAAAAAAGACCCAATAAATGAATAGACCTTGTGATTCCTAGTAGAAATAACATCGACATTGCCGATAATAATGTTTTTTGACATTAAATATTATTTTATGATATCACATAAAATGTAATAGCAAAGATTCTAAGAATTACTCTGTAACCTTATCTCAACATGTCTCTCGTTAAACTGCTTTTTTTGTTGGTGTTGTTTCTACGAACCTGACATATAAAAGAACTGAATAACGTCCCAAAATGATACAAACATACATCACGCTTGTATTCCCGAATAGGCAGAGCACACGAAACGTCATACAATCAAAACCATGACTAGTCCACGTCTCGTAGCCACTTTTGGCATATTTTTAGGTTTTACATTAGATGATATAGATAGAATAGTGACAGGTAGCTAGCTTGAGGCCTAAAATATACTTACATTAAGTAGTTAGTCTTAGTCGCCTTTTAACCCCCACGGAATAAAATGGAGAGATGATTTTCTTAAACAGATGGGCACAAAACCGACAGATAATCAAACTAGACATAAGTACCACTACCACGACAGTTCTATGTGCATACGCCATAATTTACATCCCTAGGGGGACCGCCAAGTGTAGACATGAAAATCGAACGAAGATTAAAAAAACAATCTCTCGTTGAAACTTTTCTGTATACGCACTTCTCAAAACCTTATACTTGATACCTACACTATTTTCCAAGTCGCAACTCGCTTGTGTCGCCCGAGTAAAAAGTCGCCGGTCGAAGTCGACATCCCAAATGGTTTCTTGTCACGTAAACGCGTTGCGTGGAACGTCTTTTTTAGTCCATAGTTTTTATTCGCTTTGATTGAATATTCAAACTGGATTGGTTTGCTCAGCAAAAGAACTAGCTGGCGATGGTTCTTTGAGAAAAAGTTGTTTATCGTTACATTTTGTATAGCGCGTAGCTTTTGTAATTATTTGCACTTATCATGATAAAATGTACCTACATAGTGAAATAATGCATAAGGCAATTAAGGCATAAGTATTACGTCACATTACCCCTAAATGGGGTAGATACACGCGGTACGCACATTACCATTACTATTTCAGGTTCCGCTGCCACTTCTTGCATAAATTTGAGGTTTAAAGTTATGACAGATGTTGAACATCATGTGCCCATTTTCCAAAAATCAGCCTCAGTTTCCCAGCGACAGGGTTCTAAGTATACAAGAGTTAGTTCCAAAGAATGTACGCCTCACGCCTCGCGTTCGGGTTTAGCATGAGAGGCCGCAATTAGCTTTGTGGCGGCCATTTAACACTTTCAAGAAGAGGCGGAGGAAAAAGTGGCAAGCGTAAGGTGGCTGCAACTTATAGGTGTAGGTACTTTTTATGATTCCGTTCCCAAGTGGTAAAAACGGGACTCTATTGAGTTCGCTGTCTGTCCGTCTGTTTGTCACTAGGCTCTATCTCAAGACCCAAGGTAGCTAGACAGTTGAGTTTTTTTACAAATTATGTATTTCTGTTGCCGCTACATCATCAAATCCTTACTAATATTATAAGTCAGAAAGTGAGTTTGTTTGTTTGTTTGTTTGTTCCGCTTTCACGCCGTAACTACTGAACCGATTGCTTTGAAATTTTGCAGACATGAAGATAGAAGTCCGGAATAAATAATAGGTACTTTTTATCCCGGAAAAAAATTATGTTCCCGAGGAAAAACAAAAATATAGTTTGCTTGATAGATCGATGGCGCTGTGTGTCGTTTGAAACGAGAAGTTTTCTTATAGTTGTGCTTTATACCGCAATATAACCGAGTTCCACGCGGGCGAAGCCGCGGGCGGAAAGCTAGTATTAAAATAAAGAAAATGTTTTGCTTGATAAAATGGTATCATCAGGTAGTCACTTGTTTACCTAGTCAAAAGTATGGAAACCTTCGTGGCCGAGTCCGAATCGCACTTGGCCGGTTTTTGTATCCTTATTCAAGCGTCAGAGTTCCCAAAGTTATCTAATGAGTTCCGTTCGTATTAGTTTTACCAACTACAATGCATAGCTTCCTCTACTCTAGTTAGAGAACAAATAGAACAGGAATCGTAGGTGCTGTAGTTGAGAAATAGTTGAGCGTACTTCAAATCCTGACATTATTGAATGTAATTAAATTAGTCACTGAGAAAATGCCGTACCTATTTCACGTAAAATGGGGTTCTGCCAATTATCTACAAACTTCTTGAGCAATAACTCTATCTATGTTATGACGTTTATCGAAAGCCTAAAAGTATTCCAATATTTTGGCCAGATTTGGCTTACAATCCTTACTCTGGAGAGACTGATTTGTTTGATAAGGAAGGCAAGAATAGATGTGCGTGAAGTTGGCACCGCCATTTTTGAAAATCGATATTT
>BHDV01014121.1:0-57382 GCA_005406045.1 Adoxophyes honmai
GCTTTTCCGTGCTCAACAATAAATCTAGCAACGCGGTTTTACCGCAAATAGATCTTACATTTTGGTGAATAATTGTAAATTTAGTAGGTGTTACAGCGGTTTTATTTTTGTGTTGGGACTTTCTAAGTTTTTTGGCGTTAGTGTATTAAAGCGCCTTATAGATACACCAGTAGGCCAGTGCTTCAGATCTTTCACCAAACGTATCTTGTCTGTGGGTACATCCAGTTTAAACGAAGTGTATTCACCTCGTGTCACTACCAGCTGCTCGCAGCGCGCATCAGTGATGCCCATCTCGGCCTGGACGTGATGTAATACGTCGTCTGCTGTGGTGCCCTCGCCCAGGTTGAAGACATGCAGGCTGACGGATCTCGGCACGGCGGCGCGGAGACATGACTGCCGCCGGGGTTCTTCACTGCCGGATGGTGGACTGTGACCGGACGGTGTACTGAGAGCCGACTCAGATGTTTGAGATACAGTCTCCAGAAGTCGGTGCGGCTCACCAGTGCCACTTTTCAACTTCGCCGCCTCATTTGAAGACGTAGTTTTGCGGGGCCGCCCTCGGCCTGGTTTCGGTGCGGGATCAGCTGACTCCATGTGTTGTGCCTCGGTTACTGGTGTCGTTTTAATAGTGCTCATTGTACGTACACTCGCGGCAGGCTCCAATATGTCATTGTGAAGTTTTTCCGGATCACATTTGTCTTCAACGTATTCAAGGCCTTCGGGGCCAGACCCATTTAATGACAAGTTATTTGCCACTCTAAACTTGCTGCATGCTGATAAATTTTCTGGAAGTCGCCGTTCATGTAAGTTTTTCATATACTTTGTCAAATTTTCTATTTCTTTCTTCTGTAATACTATTTCCTTCTGTTGCGATAGGATAAGGTCATAACAATCGTTTAATTTGTAGCTCATCTCCTTTATAATTGTTTCAAAGTTTAAAATGCTTTCCACCAACCGTTTGTCCGTGTCATCTTTTCCGCTTGTCTTCGTTTTTGTAGGTGCCATGTCCAAAATTTGTATGTCAAAATATCAATAATATAAGTACTTATTATTATTAAATTGTTTTATTTGAAATAATGTCAATAATTTAATATTTATAAATAAAAATACGGAGCTATTCAAATTTGGCTGTTGAGAACTTCCCTTGACCTTATCTCTGTATCTTCTTCATCTCTTTCTCATTTTCTTAATCTCCGTTTCTTAAGACGGGGTGAGAAGCGATTGCGACGACTGGTGAGTTTTAAGTACGTTTTTTTTGGGTACCTTGAATTATTAAATAGCAAATAGTATCCTTAGAATATTTAGAGTAAAATAATAAGCCATTTATTTTGCAAAGTCCCAAAGCAAAATGCGGTATTGAATCGAGGGCTCCCGTAATTATAACCAGAAAAGAACAAACTTACTAGTTAGTATGACATCTGGCAACAAGTTCTGGGCTGGATTTAAACAAAATATGATCAGACATTTTTATAACAATTCAATTAGAAATGAAAGTTTGGGTTTTTAAATAATTTTAAGTGTCTTATAATAATTAAACACCTAATCGTAAAAACAAAGTTTTTTGTCTCAGGATCTGAAACTTCTTCAGCTTTGTCTGCACAAAGCAGCTCCTGTTTGCAGTTGCTGTATTACCATGAATTCACACTGAACTATCGCTTGACGCTTTGACGCTAGACGACTTGTATTTAAAACTACAGCGCCACTAGCTGTCACTTGTGGCTGTAAATAATACAGTAGGCGTTAGGTACGTTATTTCCAAACATTGGTATCATATAAGTCAGAAATCAACTTTACTATAGTGACGTAAATGCAGTTCATAATGGCAACTATTTTGTAGTAGAACAGTATGAAAACCTTCTGTGTTGATAAGTTTGATCTTTTTGTTATTTGTAAAAAGGTTTGTGGTTGGATGGCTCGATCCCAAGTTATCCCGCAGGCTACGGGGTTTGAAAAGACCAGCTGCAGCTTATCATCAGAGTATTAACGGTCTTCTGGTCACTTACACACGCTGGGTATAGACAGTCTGTGCAGAGCCTGCATGGAAGCAGACTAAACAGTGTTCCAGAATGGCAGACCACAGGATACCGGGGTCGCTCCAGGAGGTTGCTGGCGGATCCCATGACGCCCACCAAATCCCGGCAAGACAGCGCCGGAGTTGGTTTTAGTGGGTATGTTCCCCCCTCCCCTTCCACTCGGGAAGAGGACGGGGGAAAGAGTCCCACACACCCCCTGGGTTGTCGCCGCGATGTCCATCCGCGGAAACAACTCAGGGATAGTGCGTAAAGCATTTGCAACTCCGTTAACAAAAAAAAGGGAGGTTGCTGGCAACGTCAAGGGTCTACTGGCTTTCCTACAGGAGCTGAGCTGGCACGAATAGTGTGCGCAAAGTAGGCGATGATGTGACGTCAAGTTGCGAAAACCAGGCCGTTGAACATTTTTTTTAACAGTTTATAAATTATCTCACTGCATGACAAAAGCCTCCCGTTTTTCTTTCTACTCGTCCCTGCTTTTGGCTAAATCTCGCCAGTCACATGTAAACGCTCTAAATCGTCCCACCGTATCCTAGACTGATGAGTCTACCTACCTACACAACACAAGCAAATTGTAGTTTATTTTTTGTACAACCGGTGTTTCTGATGATATTATCGAAATGACTAGCGAAAATTAATCATTAAAATACGCCATAATTATGTTCATTTGAAACCTTTGAACACAGCGTTAAAGATATCGGCTTAGGTGACGTATTGATTGGGAATCAAAGTTTATTAATTTACGCGTTAATATTTTTTGTTGGGCTTTGAATAACACTTCTTGTTTTCTTTAGTGTATGTCGTAAAAGGCGCCTCGGCTAAGGGAAGTAGGTATATTTTAGGCGATAGGCTAACCGGTCACTATTTTACTCTCTTTTCCGCCCTGTTTTGTCTTGTTACCTAAGCATCATGCTAAAGTGGGTACATAACCTGCAACAAGACAATGAAGCGTTTCGTATTATCTGCCTACTGCATGTGTGAATAGACGCGTGTATGTATGTATTTTTTGTTATAGGTAGTTACTTGAATATAAAGGGCAAAAATAATCGCCTGATCTACCATCTGGTGACGGCATTAGACTAACATCTGACCATGTCTTCCAAGGATAATTAGATAAGCGGCGACAAAGAAAATTATGTTTTAGAATGTTTTAGTTAACATGCTAACAACCTGTCACTATTGTACCTCTTTCGACTACTTTTAAAACTAAAAAAGCCAAAAGATAATGAGAAGCGTGAAATAGTAAGTAAGTAGCCATTTCATTGTAAAAAAAAATACGACGTACAAAAACAAATAACAAGCAAGATGGTAAAGAACAATAGCCTTGTCTATGTAATGTTTCACGTGTTCCTTCGCAGTTAACTAATACAGGAGTCATGTTTGTGTATGTATGTTTATGTAAATAATCGCAAGTTGGCTCAGAAGTTTTTGATAGATCCTCAATTGTTTTCTTGGAATAGTAATGTCTTCGGTGATGTTGTTTGCTGCAAAAGAAACCAATAAAGAATGGTTTTAATGTGTTGTTCACATGGACACAGAGATCTTACCCGACCATACTGCCGCGAAAGAGCAGTACTCGATCTGGTATGTTACCATGGATTGTTAGACTGCCGATACAATTACAGTTTCAAAAATCATACATCTTGAAGGCTGCGTTTCCACCAGAGATGTGCGAGGTAGCTAAGCGGCGCGAGGCTGGGTAGCGAGTAGGTCTAACGATGTGAATGTTTCCACCAAAGATGAGCGAGGAAGCTGAGCTGTGCTAGGATGTGTACCTGTCCTCGTTTAGTTCATCTTTCTTGGAAACAGATCAGCGGAGCGAGGGTTTGTGTTGGCCGACGGTCGCGAGCGTAGTCACTGGACAGTCTCATATAGTCTCACTCATACATCATCATCATCAGCCTATATACGTCCCACTGCAGGGCACAGGCCTCCTCTCAGTATGAGAGGGCTTGGGCGATAGTTCCCATGCGGGCCCAGTGCGGATTGGGAACTTCACACACAACGTTGAATTACTTCGTCGCTGTGTGTAGGTTTCCTCACGATGTTTTCCTTCACCGAATAGCTCGTGATAAATATCAAATTTGGTATCGCACATAAACTCCGAAAAATTCAGAGGTGCGAGCCCAGGGTTTGAACCCACGACCCTCTGCTTGAGAGGCCACAGTTCGAACCGCTGGGCTATCACGGCTATCACTCATACATAACGAACTAGAATCCTAGCTACGCATCCTCGCACCGCTCGACTACCTCGCACATCTTAGCCAAAAGCAACCTCGCAACACATTACTCGCACACATCTTTCCCTTCTTTTGTAAGTAAAAAAACTTCGCTCCTCTAAGCTGTTTCCACCTGAACTAAGCTAAGCGCGGATAGGCATAAGCGTTTCTATTGGTTAATGACAAACATATTCCTAGCAACGCATCCTTGCACATCTCTGGTGGAAACGCAGCCTTACTTTGTCTCTGAATTAGCAAAAACACTGCAATCTGTATCGCATTTCGTATGTCTTCGAGTGACAATGTTCGGTTTTCATTAGATGACGCACTTGCCTGTGCGCCTAACTTATGGTATAAAAAAATGGCTCAAGCTTTTATTACGATATTTAACAAAGATAAATACATGCTTGTACACAAAATTAAAAGTTATTGGGTGACCCGAGCGTTCACATTCCGTTAGATGACGCTGACTTCAAACCAGTTTTGCATTAAATAATAGAAATATCAAACCATTACTTATTAACCGACTTCAAAAAAGGAGGGGGTTCTCAATTCGTCGGGATCTTTTTTTTGTTTTTTTTTTAATATTTTTTTTATGTATGTTCGTTGATTACTCTTAGACGCCTTTACCAATTTGGAAAATTCTTTTTTTGTTTGAAAGGATATAGTTTCCAGGTGGTCCCATTGTCAGCATATCTTGAGTCTTGACCTGATGATGGAATATGAGGGAAATCGAGGGCAACCCTCAAATTTTATAGGCACAGGTAATGTTTTTAGTACATTTTTCAAAGCTACACAATATTTACGTTTGGCAGTAAAAAAATTACTGAGCTGATGATGGAAGGTCAACTCCTTAATGCTTAGGAGTTAAAGGATAATTCTTTCAATACTGAATGTACCTACAGACTGGAAATTATAATTTCAGTAATTAGTCAGGCCTGCTGGTGATGGAAGGTCACCCTCATTAGACAAATGCTTTCAGTATAGCCCAAATTTGAAGTCGGTTTTTTTTGTTTAAAATTATTTTTTGATACGTTTACCATTACGCGAACCCGCGAACCAGCTTGCTTGCCATCAAGAAACCTAGGTTGCTTCTCGTTTATTTCCCTACAGTCATGAACAAAATCTTATCTTCAAAATCATCTCGAGACACTAAGCACACTGGAAAAATAATCGAATGTCATTGTTATCGAATATGATAGTTATCGGCTAAATAACAAAGTCCAATCGATTATTCTCAACCGATTCGATCACTGGATAGTGATAAATAAATTTGATTTATGTGTGTTAGTTTGTAGTTATCTGCTACTAGCCTATCCCGCGGCATCGCCTCTGAGGTTTTTTTCCCTTTTAAGTAACCTACCTTTTCATGACTGACCTACAATATTGAGAACGTGTATAATGGAATTAGTAATTAACAAGGCCCGTAACTTTCATGCCGTTGACACAATAATGACGTCACGCTCCTTAAGGGGTGATCCCAAATAATTTGATTGTAAATTATAAATCATTAGTTGTCAATTATTTTAATCATGTACAAATGAATTGAATAAATAATAGCTACTTGATACGTGAAACGTAATAAAACTATTTGATTTGTTTTATACACACATTTAATTAAATGGTATTGTTACCACATTTCAGTAATTACGTAGAAAACAGAGTTCCTCTCTAACGTAAAGCACGCCGTCCTTTTTGCATTAATTCGTATCCAAAGAAAATCTAAGTCATCTTCGCGTTCATACGTAATGCAATATTCATAAAAATCCTTCTGTTTTGTAATCGTATTTTTGTTTGTTATATATGTCACAAAAATACAATTACAAAAACAAAAACATGATTAAAATTGACGACTGATGATTAATTATTTACAATTAAACTATTTGGGATCATCCTTTAAGGAGCGTGACGTCAATTTGACGTCAACGGCATGAAAATTACGGGCCCTGGTAATTAACGTACAATTTGTTATCCATGTAAATAATGATTTCCTCTTGAATTTAAGTAACTACCAAAGATGCTACAAAAATGGTGTTAATCAGAGTATTTATTTACAATTTGTACTTCCTGGTTTCATGAACTTCATAAAAGACAAAAACTGAGTAGTAACAAACTATTATGCAAACTATATTGTCAAGGTAAATGCAGAGGTACCGACCAACCACACTATCTCGATTAAAATTTGGACATCGACTAATCTCTATAGCTTCACGTACTTTCCGTTGAATGTAAAATTTCTCCTTCGCTAGTACGGAAACCTAAGCTAATACGGAAAATACCTCGCTATACCTTATCGGTTTAGGTAGTTAAAACAATATAAACAATCTTGACATGTCTTTTTGTTGAAATACGCAGTCTAAAAATGAAAATCGTTACACTATACAATTCAATTATGAAAGTAAATGATTTTTTCATACCTGAATTGTAAAATGTAAAGATTTCGATTTATAAAGTGTACGTTTAAATAAAAAGACACGTCAAGATTGTTTACATTGTTTTAACTACCTAAACCGATAAGGTATAGTACGGAAGCGAGGGAGAAATTTTACATTCAAAGGAAAGTACGTGAAGCTATCGAGATTAGTCGACGTCCAAATTTTAATCGAGATAGTGGTTGGTCGGTGCCTCCGAGTTGGAAGACGGTTTGGAATCTTCGTACTGCGTCAACAGCGAGTGTGGAGGCGCCTTTACAAAGTGATGTGGTTAGTGTTGTGTGCTACCCTATTTTTGACAATAATATAAATGACGATAATAACGAGGGTAGTCGTGTGCCGGTGTTAGTTTCGTCGAGCACGAGCATTCGCGCGAAGAGAGCGGTGGCGCGCAGTGCGCGTTTGGCAGCAGCAGCCGCCGCGGTTCCTAGATGAAGGGCTACGAATTAGCCCGAAACATGTCGAGCTAAACTCGATTTAATAAACGTAAGTTATCCGTAAAATTTTCAACATGAGTGAGTCTCATGGTATTTAATGTTCAATTCATTGTATTTTCATATTTTACGCCACCCTCGCATTTTTAACGTTGTTTGGATTAATTAAGTATTTATTTTTAACTAGCTTTTGCCCGCGGCTCCGCTCGCGTTAAATTCGGGGTATCACAGGAGAGATAGCACACATACCAATTTTATAGCTTTCTACATTGAAAACTTCCACTCCTCACTTTAGGGAAATGGGGGGTTTAGAAGAGACAAAATGTAGCCTATGTCACACTCCGTGCTTTAAACTATCTCTACTTAAAAAATTACGTCAATCCATCGCTCCGTTTAGCCGTGAAAGACGGACAAACAAACAAACAAACAAACACACTTTTACATTTATATATTGGTACGGATTACTACACACATATATGTACATACATACATACGACAAGCCTGCATACCCAATGAGGTACGCAGAGCACACGTAACAATTCTACGCTACGCAGTCGATTTTGATTCGAAACGATGATGATAGAGATATGATAATGACAGGTTGTTAGCCTGTCCCCTAAAGCTTAATATAATATATCTTAACCTTTTTCTATTTGATCAAATATAATAATTAATTATATTTAATCTTCAGACAAAAACTAAAAGAGAATGACAAACAAAACCACTCTTTATCAAAGTGATTTGTATTTTTTTTATTTATGCCAAAGTCCAATCGATTTTCGCAAATGATATCCACTCAATATCTCAAAAATTGATAAACATCAACTAAAGGTCGCTCAGGGCTATGAAAGAACTACTCGGTGTTTCTCTATGAAACTAAATTCGGAATGAGATTGTCTGAAATAATATCAAAGCTACCAAAGCTATAAGATATTTATGTTTACGCGGGACTTAATCACGGTATTTGTTTAATTACCTCTCGACGTTTCGGCCGCGTTACAGCGACCGTGGTCACGAGTTGACTGCTGCTAATTTGTTTTAATAAATCCGGCCCGTAACGGTTTATTATTATACTGATTTAAACTTTCGTGATTCTCACACATTTTTATGTTTACGCGGGACTTAATCACGGTATTTTTTTAATTACCTCTCAACGTTTCGGTCGCGTTACAACTTACAGCGACCGTGGTCACGAGTTGACTGCAATAAATATGTGTGAGAATCACGAAAGTTTAAAACAGTATAAAGCTATAAGAGTTGACATGGTGAATCGTCAATGGGTTGCCCGTATTTCTCATTAAAGTGACAATCGTGAGAGTACACAAGTTTTTCATTGAAGATTGTAGCGCCCCAGCGTCACCTATCGTCGGTTAGCCGACCTTTTACTACAAACGTATAACCAACTTTAAAATGGTAATCCTACATCGCGCCAACGAAGTTTCGAAGATAGGATGCATAAATACAATTTCCAACTTATGTCTTAAAAGGCGATGAAGGAAATAGGTCCAGGTATGCATTAAGTATGTTCTGTTCTTAAGAGGGAAAATTTGAGTCAAAAACCACAAGAAGACTAATAAGTTTGTAAAACGAAATAGAAGAAGAGAGAGCCGCGAATAACGTAAGAGGCGAAATCAAATCAGCGATGTGAATCTGAGGAGTAAGTGAGGCCAATTTTTGACTCGGAATTACTTAAAAAGAACAATAAATTTATACAAAATTTTGCTTACAAAACAAAAGTATTTTTGCTTGATGTATAAAACTATAATCTCACGTAAAAATATTGAGCCGTAGATAATTTTATAAATTATTGTTTGCTAATGACTTTTTGTTAATCCTGATACAGATAAATGATTGATAAATGAAAATAGTATAAAAGACGATGAAAATAAATATTAGATTGTAATCCACCTGGCGTCTCACCTGAATTAAAAACAACACAATTCAACTGGTAAGACTTTGAAATTATGTTATTGAATTATGGCACTAAATTATTTATATATACATATATTAGTATATATTTTATTGCACTACCTATGTATTAAAGTCATGTTCGAATTCTTCTTCGACAAAATGAGCCCATGAAAGAAGAATCGAAGTAAATATGTTTGTTTTCAAAATGTCTGACTCCTGCCCCATACAACAATACTAATAACTACAACCTATGATACGAGGAAGCTGATCTGTATTATTGTATATGGGTAAATAAGTGAAAAGCTTCTAACTTTATACTAAAGAAGTAAATCAATTGTAAATCTATACTTTCAGACAAATTCTTCAATACCAAAATGGCAAAGGTGCAAGTTCAGCAAGGCTGGTTGGAAGGAGAGCGGCGCGAGGTGGTGACCAAGGATGGCCACTACTACAGCTTCAAAGGAGTGCCCTATGCCGCCCCGCCCGTCGGGAAACTGCGCTTTAAGGTAGTTTATTTATAAACAAAACCCTTAGCGTCTGTTAAATTCAGTTAAAAAAATAATATAGATAATCATTATAGTCTTCGATAATTTATTATTTATTTGATTAATATCAAAAACATTAGTGACACATTTAACTTACCTAAAAACTGAACAATATGTAGAAAAAGTCAGCCCCCAAACATGATCCCTAAGACGCTGGCAGCGCTACCTCGCTGTATCGCAATGCTGATGCGCTGAGCGAGGAAGCTGCCAGCTCTTCGGTCCCCAGTTGTATCCACCAGACGCTTGGAGATCTCTTTTATAATGTTGAGGGCGCTGGAGCCCCACTTATAGTCTATAATTCTTATTTCAGGCGCCAGAACCTCCTTTACCTTGGACAGGAGTGCGTAAAGCAACGGAACATGGCCCCAAATGTCCGCAATACGACGTGTTCACAAACAAAATTATTCCTGGCAACGAGGACTGCCTTCATTTAAATGTTTATACCCCGGAATTGTCCCCCTCCGTTCCACTACCAGTTATGGTGTATATGCACGGCGGTGGATTCAAAAGTGGTTCAGGAAACGACGACTTCTATGGTCCAGACTTTTTGGTTCAACATGGAGTGATCCTCGTTACAACCAACTACAGAGTAGACGCTCTAGGGTTCCTATGCCTGGATAATGCGGACGTTCCCGGCAATGCAGGTATGAAAGACCAAGTAGCCGCTTTGAGATGGGTGCAGAATAATATCAAGCAATTTGGTGGTGATCCCAATAATGTTACCGTTTTCGGTGAAAGCGCTGGTGGAGCGTCGACTACTTACCACATCTTGTCGCCCATGTCGAAAGGTTTGTTCAAGAGAGCAATACCGATGAGTGGTGTACCGATGTGCGATTGGGCCCAGCCATTTGAGAGCAAAAAGAGGGCATTCCAACTGGGCAAAGAGCTTGGGCTTACCACGGACGATCCAAAAGAACTCTTGGAGTTCCTTCAAAGTCTACCAGTAGACAAACTTATTGATACGAACCCATGTGTGACAGCGTTAGAAGATGTCATGAACACTGTGCATGTTATCAAGATGTATCATTTTAATCCTGTCGCCGAAAAGGATTTTGGACAGGAAGTTTTTCTGAACGAAGATCCGTTTGATGCGCTGAAGGCGGGTAGGCTCAACAAAGTGGACATCATGATGGGTTACACAAGTGAAGAAGCTCTTGTATGTGCTATGCTGGCTTTCGGTACTGAGCTTTTAGATATTTACAACAGATGGCCTGAGCTTCTAGTCCCAAAGAAAATCATCTACAACACCTCCCCAAAAAAAGTTATAGAGCTATCTGAACGTATTCGCAAGCAATATTTTGGCAACAGACCTATAAACAAGGATTCTTTGAAAGAGTTTTTCAAATTTGCTTCGCACGAAAACTTTAACGTGCATATTCAGAGGTTCCTCCAACGTTTGCCGAAACTGGACAACACGAAGAGATTCTTCTATCAGTTTGATATGAAATCTGACAGAGATTACTTTGGGCCAGCTGCTGGGGAGCTAGCCACCGTCGGTTGTTCGCACATGGACGACTGCTGGTATCTCTTCCACGCCAATTCCCTCCCTATGCAGGTGGACAAGAACTCCAAAGGATACCAAATGGTACAGACGACGTGCAAATTGTTCACCAACTTTGCTAAATACGGGTAAGTTTTCAAACGAACTTTTGATATTGAAATTATTATTCTTTTACTGAAAAGTTAAAGGCCGCTCCCATCGCGTAAATATTTCTCGAGTCACTTTCTCGATATCTACGAAAGAAGACTAAGTGCATTAGATACTTTAAAGCGTTACGCATTGCCAGACGCCACGCTCCACGCTACCGGTCTCCTTAAACGAGGCTACGTATAGCGACTAAGGAAATAGTTTAAGGCAGGAGTTCTCAACCAGGGGGGCGCGCCCCCCCTTGTGGGGTGTAGAGAAACGTCAAGGAAGGAGCGAGACATTTGTATTTTCAATAGAAAAACTATTTCAATGTACATGAGAACACAGCGACAAGTACCCGAAATTAAATGTTGTTAAAATACTTAATGCTAGTGTTATTGTAAAATCTACAATGTACCTATACACTAAAAATATAGCGGGGGGGGGGCATGAAAATAATATTTGTGATCCGGGGAGGCTCGACGAAAAAAAGGTTAGGAACCCCTGGTTTAAGGTATGCTATAGCCGTATCATTATTTCAATAGCTATGTCTTTGTTACAGTGACCCGACTCCGGATGAGTCCCTGGGCGTGCGTTGGCCCCAGTACGAGCCCGCATCAGCACTCTACTACCGCATCGCTGAGACGCTCTCAGTTGGCAGCCATCTTGAAGCAGATGTCATTGCTTTCTGGAAGGGCATCTTTGAAGACGCTGGCGTCGAGTTTTAGATAAAAAAAAAACTATTATTTCTGGGCTTTTTGGATATGAAACTACAGTGAGACCTACTCGTCTTGAAAAATACAGATAACTCATGTCTTGAAACGCGTTTAGCTCCATATCCTATCTAATTTAATCCATAGCCCACCGCTCTGTTAAAGTAGTAGGAGACTTCATATATTTTTTTAAATGCTAATCGAAAGGATTAAACAATATTTAATCTGTATTAAAATCTCAAAAGTAACAGATAACGTAAAAATTACAGATTTAATTAAATTAAAAAGTTATTAAATTTAAAATGTAAAAATAATGTTATGTTCGACCAAAATGATTTTCAATAATTTAAGGTATTTTCGTTTGACAAGCTCGTGCACGACTGTCCCTAGGAATGAGGTGGTGGCAGGGGCGAGGTACTACAGGCGTCAACGGGGACTGCAGGGGGCGGGGGGAAACATCGCGCGTCGCTATTACGTACTACCTCGCGCCTGTCTGCCGTCTCATTTCCAGGGGATTATGCGTCATAATAATTGTAAACAAAAAAAAACCGACTTCAAATTTGTGATATACTTACTGAAAGCATTTATCTAATGAGCGTGACCTTCATCGTGAGCCATCAGCTCAGTCATATTTTTTTTTTACTGCCAAACGTAAAATACTGGTGTAGCTTTGAAAAATGTACTAAAAACATTACCTGTGCCTATTAAATTTGAGGGTTGCCCTCGATTTCCCTCATATTCCATCATCAGGTCAAGATATGCTGACAATGGGACCACCTGGAAACTATATCCTTTCAAACAAAAAAATAATTTTCTAAATCGGTCCAGGCGTCTTCGAGTAATCAGCGAACACACATAAAAAAAACAAAGATCCCGGCGAATTGAGAACCTCCTCCTTTTTTTGAAGTCGGTTAAAAATACTTATATTGTATGTAAATACATACATACGTACATACATGTGGGAATTTGGCAAAAGATAGAAAGACAGAATGCACAACAACTTATTTATTGATATTAAAACTCTACATCTTCAAACGTAACCGTCCGTCCGCCATTCGTACAACACACGTCTCTCGTCTCACTCTCACACAGGTCCCTTTCACTCTCTCCTGTTACGTTACACGCAGAAGCCCATCTGCTCCCACATACATAACATCACGCCTGTATTCCCAATAGGGGTAGGCAGAGCACAAAAAACGCTACATAGACAAAACGATGACTATTTCACGTTTCGTGGTTATTTGTATGTAAACATTGTATATTTTCGTGTATTTTGTTCCTACTAACCTATTCGGTACTGATAATAAAAATAAATAGTAGTGTTGTTATTTCTTTCATTTGTTTTGATAATTACATCGGTGAGTTGTAACCCTTATGCCGCACAACCTGTTTCGAGTCAGCGGTGTCCAGAGAAATATGAACGCTCGTGTCACGCAAATAAGTTTCAACTTCGCGTACAAACTGGAGTCGGTGGAAAGAGACATCAAATCTTTCATGCTAAAACATGACTTTTGATCGGAAGTGGAGCTTCTGTGCAAAGTACTATTAGGTACTTATTTTGTGCTAAATAATGACAATCATATAAAAATCATTACATTTTGAAAGTTATCTGCAAAAGACAGACCGATAAGTAACGTAAGTATTTCGTTTTGTGATACGGTACCCCAAAAAAAAAAAAATTCTGCACCATCATTATTGTCATCATTCTCATAATCAACTAAGCGCTTACCAATATACAAGAACGCTTCAGGTGAGACTAAAATATATTATAAACATCTTGCCCTATTCCCTGCAGGGTGGACAGAGACAACAGAGCGCCATTCGTTTCTATTCTGGCATACTTCTCTCGCTTCGTTCACATTCAACTCTCTCGCCATACATGCTCGAAAACAATCATATCTTGTCAAAAAACAATCTTTATAATTTAAAAATCTTTTAAATTAAATGTCTAAATGATCAAAGTAGGTATTGGATGTGATTAGTGTAGTTTCCAGTCCGCAAAGGGCCCGCCTGAGAATACAGGGTGTCCCATAAATCGCGACCAAGCCTGACACCGGAGGTAGTTCAATTCAAGAGCTATCGAACCAACCTAACATGACTTCAGTAAAAGTTGGACGGTTTTCGAGATATTGGCAATTTAGTATTTTTCTCGAACTTCGCCCGTTTTTCACCTCTCAAGTGCCATAATTTTTTTTTGTCTGTCTGTCCGTCTGTCACCAAGCTGTATCTAAAGAACCGTAAGAGCTAGGCAATTGAAAATTTCAGAGAAGACGTATTTCTATTGCCGCTATAACACCAATTACTAAAATCAAAATAATAATAATGATTAAGGGAGGCTCCCATAGAAAAAAAGTGATATTTTGGCCGTTTTATCGTCACGCCTCTTTCCCTCAGGGGTAGGCAGAGACTACTTTGTTCCACTGGCTACGATCCTGACATACCTCTTTGCTTCATCTACATTCATTAATCTCCTCATACATGCTCGTCAGTTTCGGGTACTCTTGACCTGACCTGTTTCTAAAACTTCCGCGATTTGGTCACGGAACGTCCGTCTAGGTCTTCCTCTCCCACTGCACCCATCCACATTCCCCGTATAAATTTGTTTAGTCAATCTTCTTTCATCCATCCTCTGAGACTATCTGCCAACTCAAAATCTAAAAATTATGCTAGAAGTGGCTACGAAACGTGAAATAGTCATGGTTTTGTCTATGTAGCATTTCGGTTGCTTTTACCTTAGGTTATACCTTTAGGTTTAACCTTTAGGTTTAGGTATGCTTTAGGTTTAGGTTTAACCTTTAGGTTTAGGTATGCTTTAGGCGACAAGCTAGCAAACGATCACTATTATACTACCTTTTCCATTTCTTTACAAACCTAAAATTATGTTAGAAGCGGCTGAAATAGTTAAAATCATGGTTTTGTTTGTGTCACGTTTCGAGTGCCCTGCCTACCCCATGTGGGTATACAGGCGTGATATGTATGTAGTAGTTTCATGAGAGTTACGATTACGCACACAAGAACATGTCCTGTAATGTCAACGAGATTTTGACATTCACTCGTTCAATTCATGCATTCTCCTTTTAAACGATCAGTTTATCGTGTAGTTTTGTGTGCCACTTTAACTCTCGTGGAACTTAGTATATTAAAAGTATTAAAACAGGTTTGAAATTTCATTCGCTTGGACTTTGTTCTTACACAAATATATTATACAATTGTCATAGTCATAGCATGACTAATAATGCAATGATTCGACATGTTGTATGATGTCTGGGAGCTATTGCTCACTGTGTTTTGTCCCGTGGCAAGGCCATTTGGCGGTTTAGTTGCCTAAATATAACTGTCAGAAAACTGCAAGACGCGCGAGCTACCTGTCAATTGCTGAGGTTTTAGTTAGACAGTGACAGGTATAGTCAAACTCGCGCGCATCTCTACTCGCGCTCTGTCGTGGTAAGCAGGCTGAAATTACAACACAGGCAATGATATTTTAGTATCTGATTTAAAGAGTAGACAGTTGACAGTTTGCCCTAAGCAAATCCGCCTGTGTGGGTGTAACCCAAAGGGTTTTCAATTTTATTTTCCACGTAGAAACCCTTTAGAATTATTCCGACTTTTAGCATCGAGACTGATCTGCCACGCAGCAAGATCCCCAAAGATTTTGCCGCCAAAATGGTGCCAATAATAGCGAAGCTCGTTGATAAACCCGTAGAAGTAAATTTTTCATTTTCTAGCGTACCTCTAAAGCAAAAAAGAACCCTTACATGATCATTTGATGAAATTGATACCATAACATTTATCGAAATGAGAAAAAAATTGGTATGCAACTTTTTGATAGTTGTGTTACCCCGGCGATTCGACCCGTGGCCCTGTCGCCTCTCATGCAGAGCATCGTAGGTTCGAATCCCAGGCTTATACTTCTGAGTTTTTCTGAATTTATGTGGGAAATCGAATTTGATATGAGAGCTATTTTGGTGCAGACAAGGAAAAGGAAGCCTGTTGTTTTTAAGTTGGATTGTTATTATTTTACTATTTTTTTTCGCAGCTCTGAGTTTTTGAAATGAGTGTGTGAAGTTTCCCATCCACAACAAGCCCTTTGACCTTTGACTTTTCTAAACTTATTCAACTTGCTTTTCTTTGTTGCCATCTGACAGTCGTGAAGGTGACCCCAGACGTCCTGATGCACTGGGGAGACTCCTCGGCGCCTTGTGCCATCGCCAGTCTCGGTGCCCTTGGCAACATCAGCCCTGAAGAGAACAAAGACCACTCGGCCATTCTCTCAGAGCTGATCGCAAAGGAACTCGGGATACCTTCAGATAACTGTTTTTTTAACTTAATATGCAAAAAATTCATACCTACATGCAATGAAGACTATGGCTGCAAATTTTGGCAGAGCGCACAAAATGCTACACGAACAAAACCAAAAGCGTATTTTTAGTTTAAAAATCAGATGAAAGAGGTATAATAGTTACTATCCTTATTAAACTACATAAATCCCTAGTCACCTTTTAGGACATCCACGGCAAAAAATTTAGTTTGTAACAGTGCGGCGACCTAACTATGTGAATAAATTGGTGTATTTTCTTCTGTAGATTCTGTGATGTGATGTCCCATCGCATCGCGTCGCGGTTTTGTGTGAGAGGCCTAAAGCATTTTCTAGCGATTTTTCTTTTCTTTCAGGATGTACATTTCTTTGATGGTGGGACACAAATCGTTTGTCGGCTACAAAGGGACTACCTTCGAAACCTTCTGGAAATAAACTGCTGAAGTCTGGAATTTAGGAAACTACGGTTGTAAATTTGTATTTGGAACATGTACCTATGTAATTTATTTTTAAAGACTGTTATGCCTATACGGCGGAAAGTTAGTTTTTATGCTCAAACGCGTAAAGTTATAATCTTTGTTTAGGATCAAGGCAATTCGTTCAACAGCTATACCAACAACAATAAACACTATCTTTACAGATCTTTATGTTTGCATTTTACGATTATCCCAAGATATAATGATAGGAACAGCCAACGCTCCATTTTACACTATGTAATGCCTCATTTAAAATGATGAGTTTAATCAAATCAAAACAAACCAATTAACATAGGTTAAATAGACGGTACATTGATCATAGACTTGAATTACTACGTTGCGCCCAAGGGTATATAAAATACACTCAGTCATGCACGAAATGAACCCACACTTCAAAATGCTTTTAAACCATGACGAACATCCAACGAAAAATAGGCTTTATTCGCCAAATACATACTTAAAAAGTTGTTTCTTAAAATCATGAACATCCTCATCCTCAGTCATCAGTATATTCTTAAGCCCGCTCTACACTCGCGGCGCGAAGTCGCTCCGTGAATTCACGGCGTGAATTTACGCAGCGGCTCACGCACAACTGTGTCCTTCCACACTCGCAAAGCTTCGCAGTCTTGTTCGCCTCGCGCCCTTTGTCGCGGACCAAAAAACCGCCACCAGGCGGGGAACGCCGCGAAGCGCGAACGCGAAGGCGTGAACAACATCTACTCTCGCGATTCGCGGCTTTCGCGGGCGTTCGCGGGTGTTCGCGTCGCGAGTGTAGAGCGCGCATTAGGAAGTTTGTCAAATATCTAGAATGTTATTCCAAATAGGCTTTTACGCTTTTTGGGAATACATGCGTGAGTATGTATGTATGTTGACTTAGTGTAAGTTGTGTATGTTGAATATTGAACAGCAAAAATAGTGTAAGCTGGTTTTTCCAGTAAAGCAAGGTAGTCATCTTAGAGTTACAACTACGACATGATACAATGCTCGGAGATGTGTACCCGGGTTTAGAATTAATTGTGTCCGTGAGAGAGGGGCAATTTGGTAGTTCGTCAGTATTAGGGATGGGTAAAATTTTTCATGACGTCGGTATCGATAGAGTTGCCACCGGAACATAACAAAATCCGTAAGTTTATAAATCTAAAATTAAAATTAAAGATTGTCTGAATAAAATTAAGAAGTAAATGACTATTTATGTACTTTACAATTACTTGGTCCGGTTTCCATAATAATCACGTTTAATTATTCTTACTCTCATTATGGCAACTTAATGTGTATTTATATTATTTTGGATACTTATCCTTAATATCAGAGCAGAACTAACAAATAACACCTCTGACTGATAAAAAGAAGTCTACAATTACTACACAGCTCTACACATCTCTAATCTTCAACTCAGAGACACCAAAAAACATTATAACTCGATTAAAATTCGGATGACGACCAATCTCAACACAACATACTTGTAAGTCCCTGTCCAGCGTTTTTGAACGCGTTTGACTATTCATGGCTGCATTTGTCACGCTTAATGAAACTACGACGCATCGGAAAGAAGCAATGTACTACAATACGCGGTCAATTCGTGCGTACTTTTGGACAGAGCCTAAAACAAGTTTAGTGAATAGCTGCGCCGGAGTTGATTGAGCACGCCTGCGCAGTACCCGGCGCGATGTGATGCGCACCGCACGGACACATGATTTTAAATCACGATTAAATTCTAAATGGTCGGAATAGTTTTCCTAAATAACTTCCGGAGAATAAAAGGTAAGATGATCGTTATGTTACTATAGTATATGTTAGTTTTATATTAGTTTTTTGAATAGTACTAATTTAAAGTTATACGAAAAATTGTGACTAAACTTAAACTACTCGCTTTTAAACGGGAATAGTGTTATCCAAATTAGAATTTTGGTCAGTCCTGACTACTGGAAATACACCTGTAGTTTTAGGCGCAGCGCAGACGACAGAGTTTTGTGCGAGCAGCAATAAATTCTCGCCATTCACGCTGACATTTTCTACGAAACTCTGAATGGAAATTCCTAGAAGCTGTCACCGCGCCATGAATTTATTGCTGCGCGCACAAAACACTGTCGTCTGCGCAGCGCCTTAGCCATTCTTTATACCGTACTTAAATTCAAATAATTTAGGTTAAGGTATATTTTAGACGACAGGCTAGAGGCCTGTCATTATTATTCCTGTCAAATCTAAATCTAAAAAATATGCTCTACGCAAAATATGGCCCCGAAACGTGAAACGGTCATGGTTTAGTCTATGTTGCGTTTCGTGTGCTCTGCCAACCCATTCGGGAATACAGACGTGATGTGTGTATGTATGTAGGTACTTATGTATGTAGTTTGAATAAGGTAAACGTCCCTGTGCTCGACACTGGCCCAATACTTGGCCCTTGCAACCTTATGTCATAGGCATAGTAAGACAGGTGACAGTCATCTATTGGGCGTTGAGGCGTCGAGCATTGGTACTTTTACCTTATGGCGATGAATAGTAGTGCAGCGTCGAGAAATGGGACGATTATGTTACGTTTTATTTATTAAGTAACGTTGTTTTTTCCTACGCTCTAATTAATATCTGTATCAAAGGCAAGTAGGTAATTTATTTGTATGCACCAATTAATAAACCACACGTAAAAATAATTAGGAATATATCTCGATTGACGTAATGATTACACTGTGTTATCGCATTTTTAATCCTGATAGAGTCAGACTGTTAATTGATAAATCAGTACAGTATAAAAAGCCGGCAAAACTGATAACACATATCTTCCAATCGCCTTACAGAGATTGTTAAAAGAAAAACAGGTGAGCATTGTTTGTAATTTAATTTTGTTTAGCTGATATACATACAGAAAGATGTAATATTTCATTCATGAGAAGAAAAACCAAACAAAACGCTAAGCATATTTATTACCTAGCCTGTTTTTGTTTTTATACTTATCTACGAAGGTCAGTTTTTTACCGCTGAGCATTATTCCATCTAAGAATAGTTATAAATAGGCTTGTCCATGATTTCGTATGCATATTTTAATAACATCCTACAAATTAGTATCTGGTTTTTGGTGGAATAAGGTCACGTGGCTGCAATCCCGCGGGAATGAAGTAAAAGAAGCCTTTCGAAGAAGCAAAGACAGTGGAGGTTTCTATTGTTAAAAAAACTTGGAACTGGGTCCCGAAGTTAAATTTATTAATTGCTTACAGTTTTCTATTCATGACTTAGTTTCAGAGATTATCCCTTACAACCAGAAAAACTAGAAATGTAGACATTTCCCTCTCTAGCATGAATTATTAAGGCTGTGCGTTGGCAGTCAGTTTAGCATCATGGCTGTTTATAGGTGAAAATAAAATTATACTTAATGAATTGATAAATTCCTTTACTCTGCAAAATACCTACTTAGTACAATCAGCTCTAATGAAATGGTTGCTTGCGCTGATCTATTTTAATTTAATGGCCCCAGCCTCTCTCGACTAAAAAAAAAATCGACGCAAACTTAATTAGGAATATAATTAAAACCAGAGATAGACTACAGATAGCCGAAGAAACTTCAACTTTCACTATAGTTAATTGTACAATATTGCGGTTCTCCTCTAAAGAAACGCCTGAACATATACTTCTAATACTTTAGTTAATCTTTTGTTTTTATAGGACACATCTTCAAACGCGGAATGTCAAAAGTACTAGTACAGCAGGGCTGGTTGGAAGGAGACCGGCGCGAAGTGGTGACCAAGGACGGCCACTACTACAGCTTCAAGGGAGTGCCCTACGCCGCGCCGCCCGTCGGGACTCTACGATTTAAGG
Source organism: Adoxophyes honmai (assembly GCA_005406045.1). Lineage (NCBI taxonomy): Eukaryota > Metazoa > Arthropoda > Insecta > Lepidoptera > Tortricidae > Adoxophyes > Adoxophyes honmai. Next base: position 20,510 of record BHDV01014121.1, read on the forward strand.
TAACGCCTAACTCGTAACGCCTTCGCGAAACTTGATCAAACATCCGAGACGAAACTAATGATGTGATAATTTTCTAGGCACCTGAACCACCGGTACCCTGGACGGGGGTTCGAAAAGCAACAGAACATGGCCCCAAATGCCCGCAATTTGACTTATTTTCGAATAACCTCATTCCTGGCAATGAGGACTGCCTTTACCTGAATGTTTACACACCTGACCTATCACCCCCCACGCCCATACCAGTCATGGTGTACATACACGGCGGCGGTTTTAAAAGTGGCTCTGGAAACGACGATTTCTACGGTCCAGACTTTCTCATTCAACACGGGGTCGTCCTGGTCACAATTAACTACAGACTGGATGCATTAGGGTTCCTGTGTTTAGACATTGAAGATGTTCCCGGTAACGCAGGAATGAAGGACCAAGTAGCCGCTTTGAGATGGGTGCAGAGTAACATCAAACAGTTTGGTGGTGATCCCGACAATGTTACAGTTTTCGGTGAAAGCGCTGGCGGGGCATCGACTACTTACCACATCTTGTCGCCCATGTCGAAAGGTTTGTTCAGGCGAGCTATATCGATGAGTGGCGTGCCGATGTGCGATTGGGCCGAACCGTTCGAGAGCAGAAAGCGCGCATTCCAACTGGGTAAACAGCTAGGTCTTCAAACGGATGACCCAAAAAAACTTCTGGAATTCCTTCAGAGCCTTCCGGTAGACAAACTCGTTCATACTAACCCTTCTGTGACTGCATTGGAAGATATAATGAACAGTGTGCATGTTATTAAGATGTATCATTTTAATCCGGTAGCTGAAAAAGATTTTGGACAGGAAAGGTTCTTAAATGAAGATCCGTTTGAGATGTTGAAGGCGGGAAAGATAAATGAAGCCGACATCATGATCGGCCACACGAGTAATGAAGGGCTTATATGTGCTTTTAATCCTACATTACTGGACATCTACAACAAATGGCCTGAGCTCCTGGTCCCAAAGAAAATTATCTACAACAGCTCTCCAAAAAAAGTCGTAGAACTATCCGAACGTATTCACAAGCATTACTTTGGGAGCAAGCCTATTAACAAGGATACTGATATGGTTTTCTACCAATTGGCTTCACACATGAATTTCACAGTGCATATTTATAGATTCCTCCAGCGTTTGACGAAAGTCGGCAAAATGAAGAAGTACTTCTATCATTTTGATATGAAGTCGGAGAGGAATATATTTGCGATGGCAGCAGGGCGGCCCGACGCGAAGGGCTGCTCGCACATGGACGATTGCTGGTATTTGTTCCATGCCAACGCGTTCCCTGTAAATATTGACAATAAGTCCAAGGGATACCAGATGATTCAGACAACGTGTAAATTGTTCACCAATTTTGCTAAACATGGGTAAGTCCCTGGGTGTTCTATGATTACTGGATTTATTCTTTTAGCGACATATTTTCCCAAGTTTGCTTGTTTGTTTGTTTGTTTGTTCCACTTTCACGCCGTAACTACTGAACAGATTGCTTTGAAATTTCGCAGACGTAAAGATAGAAGTCCGGATTAAATAATAGGGTACTTTTTATCCCGGAAAAAATTGATGTTTCCGAGGGAACCGCAACCGAATTCCACGCGGGCGAAGCCGCGGGCGGAAAGCTAGTATCCTATAATTCACTAAATCCAGTGTGTCAAAAAAGATTCACTTTCATCTACATGCTTATTAATGATTGATACCATCTTTCGAGTTTGTCTGAGTATGTGATTTTGGTTTCAGAGATCCGACACCAAACACTTCGCTGGGAGCGCGTTGGCCTCAATACGAGCCCAAATCAGCAAATTACTATCAAATCGCTGATACTCCGTCCGTTGGCAGTCATCTCCAAGCAGATGTGATCGCATTCTGGAAGAGAATCTTTGAAGACGCCGGCATCGAATTTTAGGGAAATATTTGGAAGCGTTTGGTTTAAATTCCTATGAGTTGGGTATGCGTTTGGTTGGGTGTATTGAACGATGGCTGTGATAGGTTTCAAGACCATAGATGGCCATGAACGAGTTCGTGTAGTAAGGGTATACCCAATTTCTGTGGGAGAGACCCTTGTACTGTACTACCTCGAGCTGGAGAGTGCATAAGGCGCATTTTGCAGACTTAAAAAGAATAAAAAGTTACATTGAACAAAAAATTTTCGTATTTTCTGTACCTTTGAAACAATAAGCTTAGCACAGACAAGCGAAACGACAAGCGCGCGGGATAGACTAGCCGTCACTTTCTGACGTCTCTCGTTACACAGTGACAGGTATAGTTTATTTCGCGCGCATCTCTATCCTGTCGTGTTAAGCATCCTGTACTGAATGACAGATTGGCAACGCACAGCCTGTTGGCTCTACAGAGTTATTAAGATGGCATACACGCACCGAAGGTAGTGGAGGTGCGCTAGGAAAAGTTTTTTCGAAATTGTAACGGGACAGTAAAGTAAATAAACTTTTCATCACACTTGCTCGTCAATGGTGGTGTTACAAGCGCGTATCCTTCAGGACAAAGGCCTAAATAGTAACTTAGGGAGTTATCATTACATCCTATGGGAGGAAAAGTTTAGTTTTAAATATTGCAAAAGTTAGTATAGGTACGTTCAGACTAAGGAGGTTACAAAATGTAAAAATAAAAATTCTAAGACGTCGAGCATTGGTACCTTATAATACTTCTGGGCCGTTCTGTCTTGTGACAGGATTTTGAGGATTGAATTCGGACTGGCTAGCTAGCGTTCGTAGTAGAGGCAAAATCGTACTTACATATACATTAAATACATACACCACCCTTGTTTTCCCAAATGGGGTATACAAGGCACACGCTACATAGATATAACCATGAGTATTTTACATTTCGTACCCACATCTAGCATATTTTTAGGTTTTAAGTTAAGAGATGCAATACTAACAGGTTGTTTGCCTGTCGCCTGAACCTATTTCCTTAGTCGCCTTTTGTAATCTCTATAAAAGAAATAGAGAAGTGGTCTTCGAATCCCGACATCACACGCTAACGACATACAATGCATGAAATTCAGATTCTTTTATATTTTTTCTGTTATTGCTCTGAAAGCATCTAGTGTTATGAAATTGGTGAAGAAACGCGTCGATTTCGTTTGCATATTAACGCGAAGAATTGTATGGAAACTGAGACAGCGCCTCCAAGCGGCTCGTTTGCACAACTGCCGCGGTCGAAACAGTTTTCATACTATGTTTCGAGTTAATACGCAAACGAAATCGACGCATTTCTTGACCAACTTCATTACACTAGATCATCGTTTCTTAACCTCGGGTCGCGACCCAAATTTGGGTCGCGGGCCATATCGTGATGGGTCACAGGACCCGCGGGATTTTTTGAAAAACAAACTGCAATCACTGCATTTCATTTGTTTGTAATGACTGATTGGGTCGCTGACTTCTAATATTTTTGAATTTTGGGTCGCCAGGCAAAAAGGTTAAGAACCGCTGTACTAGATGTTCTAAGCAGGAATAATAAGTACAAAATTTCCAAAGAAGTTTGGGTTTTTTTTTCTAGATGTAGACTATGATCTATTTTTTAGTACGGTAGACTAAAATGACAGCTCGAAATGTCAAATGTAAAAATAATGTGACCTGCTTGATACGAACAGTGTTGTCACAATTCCGGTTTCTGATTCGATTGAAACGAATCGTTAAAAATAATATTTTGTGCATAGCATAGCGGGTAAGTATAATATTATTGTGATTGCATCTTCTTTTTTTACGTGAAAAACAAAAGTGTGCTCTTTTTTTAGTGCAGGCTTCACAGTTTCATATTCAATGTGAAGTAATTTTCTTGAAAAACGTCCGCGAAACGTGAACACTAGGTTTTCTAGTTTTATAATTTAAATATCATTCGTTTCATATTTTTTTAACATTTATTTACAGAACAATTAAATATACATACGACATAACAACAAGAACTAACTAAATTAAAAATGTGTAAAATAAGAAAATCAAACAAAATAAATGAATATGCCCACGTTTTTACAAATAAAAGTGAAATCCCATCAAAAACATTCTGTAAAAAACTAGCCAAGTCTCGTGGAAGCTGCTTGTTTATCTCTAAAAAGTAATGAAATCTAGACAAAGTACGCCAAGTCTAAGGTTCCTTACTGCAATTTCTTTATTATTATAGTTAATATTGTGTCCCCCTTTCATCCCGTGGGTGTCGTAAGAGTCGACTCTGGGAAAGGGTAAGTGTATTGTGGGCGATGGGCTAGCAACCTGTCACCACAATATCACGTTTAACCACCAGTACGTTTAGTGTGTTCATTTCGGTGGAGCAGTCGTTAACGAATTCGTTTGCGAGTTATCGCAAAATCGTATGGAAAGCGAGACAGCGCCGCCAGCGGAACGTTTGCACAACTGCCACGGTCGACAAGTCTCCATACATTCCGCGACAACTCGCAAACGAATTCGTTAACGACTGCACCATCGAATTGAACACACTAGACGTTCTGGTTACCCTGAATTTGCTAAACGTGGCACTGGCACTGAATTTTTGAATTCGTGTGCTCTGCCTACCCCTCATGGGAACAAAGGCGTGAGAATATGTATGTATGTATGTATGTTGTGTGACTTGGCCGTTGGTATAAAGTGGTAATTGGTATAAAGTGTTCAACGGCCAAGGGACACAATAATATTTATGTGCAATGTAGGGCATAAAAGCCTTCTACAAAAAAAAAAACAAGAATGAACAGTTGTTTTATTTTAACTACATTCAGTAGTACTTACCTATTTACTTTTGTTCTCTTGACATAATCTAACAAGGACACTTGCTTTTTTTTCGGTAAATACCGGTTGTAGCACATCACTATTTATGAAGTGAAAAAAACAGGCAATACTTGAAATGTCATTTTAGTCTACCGTTATAAAAAATAGATCTTAATCTGCAGATAACGGTAGGTACATACACTGGTATAATGTCACAAAAGAAATATTTAATCTCACAAGGACAACTTTATCGTTTTGTAATATCCGTGTGAAAAACGCTGGTCATCAATCTGAAAATCAAGTTAGTTTAGGGTTGTGTATAGTGGGCGGAAAGTAATGTATGTATTGTTTTGGACACGGTCTGCACATTTTACTACGAGGATGCTGTGTTCCACCGCACTAATGCCTTTTAAATAGAAGTAAGTATAAAACTTTCATTCCATAAACACGGACTGAGTGTGAGTCCACTCGTCCTCGAATAATTTTGTGCCAATGATTAGGTAAACAAGTGCCAGATATTGATATTGAGCAAAAAAAGGCGAAAGAAATGCGTTTTTTTGTATTGGGGGGCCCCCTTTAAATATGCGTTTTATTTTGTTTTTAGTTCTTATTGTTAAAACGGCATATTCACAAATTTGTAATTTCTGAAAATTTCAGCTGTCCGGACAGAAGAAGGACTGACAGCGAAGTCTCTGTAATAGGGTCCCATTTTTTATCCTTTGGGTACGGAACCTTGAAATAAAGAGATAGTTTCAACAATATTCAATATCCAATAGACCATCGTTTCTTAACCTCGGGTCGCGACTCAAATTTAGGTCGCGGGGCATATCAAAATGGGTCGCAGGACCCGCGGAACTTTTTGAAAAACACACCGCAATCACTGCATTTCATTTGTTTTTCATATTAATCGGGTCGCTAGCTTCTAATATTTTTGAATTTTGGGTCGCCAGGCAAAAAGGTTAAGAACCGCTGCAATAGACTGACCGACGGACAAACAGAGGAGTCTGTACATAGTGATTTTTCCACTATGGATACTGAACTCTATTTTAGTTTGGGTGCAACTTGCGTCGAAACTCTGGCCCCATCATAATCTTCACGGAACAATAACCAAAGCTGGCGCAGCGGCAGAAGTTAAAATATCAGAGTCCCGGTTCTGGCTATAACTTAATTGCCTAGTACCCATAACACAGGCATTAAATTGCCTACTTTGGGACTAGATGATTGGTGTAAGAATTATCCAGAGAAAAAAAAATAGGAATCGAGACCTAGGTCGAGAACTAGGTCCATGGACTCCTAGTGCTACAATTGTTTTAACGAACTTAAAAACGCCTGGTACACGCATCTAGCGACCAACGGGCTAGAAGGTACTTTTCCCAAAGAATTGGTAAAGTTACTGTTGTTCAAAGGGAGAATGCTGCCAGCCTTTTGGGCACTATGCCACGGCCCTTTTTAAAATTAATTTGTGAGTGGTGTTTTTGTGGTGATTAAATAGCTGGTTTGGTGATTTAGAGAAGATGGATAGGAAATAGATTTATACGGGAAGTGTGAATAGGTGTGTTGAATGTTTAGCGCCATTTTTATCACAAATGTAACCAAATACTTCATTAATTCGTAGTAGAGTTGAATGAATGAAACATCAATTGATAAGAATCTGACATCATCATCTCTCACTATCCATCAATCATTATTAGTGATTACAGTTAACAGTCCATATAAAAAGCATTTAATCCGAGTGCAAAATCAGTTGCTTTCTTTAGACGGTGATATAAACTCCTGAGTTATTGTATTTTCTTGAGGAAGGAATTGGGTACGAACATAGTAACTAGAGATCGTAGGAAAATAACAAATCTATACAATCGCGACTTGGCCCTTTCTCTGAATTCTTGAATACACTGGTCTTAGCTGAGAAGTGTCCATTGTTTAGTAGGTTTCTTTTGAAGACGCTATGGCCTTTCCAGATATTGTATAAAACTTTAGTAACTAGCTGATACTCTCCCTCGGACCTAATACGTTCAGAACTATAACAGTATAAGTTTACCAGTGACTTGACCCCTGTTTGAGATGACCGACCGTATCGACGAGAGTTCAATGCGATTTTTCGGAATAATGTTCAAGGACTCAAACGCCACACTCAATTTCGCCGCGACAGACAGACAACAGACAAAAGTGTTTTATCGATAGTGATAAACGTATTTATCGATCAGATTGGTGATTTTCTGAAGAGAGGCCAAAATACAAGTATCCGGAAATGACAAGGGGGGTGAACGTAAATGAAGCGAGACAATGTCAGAAGCGAATGGAGTTCAGGCGGCTTAGCATAGTAAAGCATGAGTAGAGATTTGCGCGAGATAGACGATACCTGTCACTGTGTAACTAGAGACGTCAGATAAAGACAGGAAGTCTATACCGCGTACATCCCGCGTGTTACTGTCCTAAGCCTACTGCTACAGTAGGGCGCAAATTTTTGTCTTCAACATAATAAAAATGTCGTTTCAACCAAGGGGTTTGCTTTACAGCGGGATACTATCATAAGCTAAACATAATCACTGTTTCAGATATCGCATCATGCCGCATTTCAGTATCTCCACCAATTTGCCGCGCAGCAAGATCCCGAAGGATTTTGTCACCAAATCAGTGCAAATAGTGGCCAAAGTCCTGGGGAAGCCAGCACAGGTAACAATTCAGCTAGTAAACAATACAGGACACCAAAAGCTTTTAGTTTTGGAGAAAAAGCTAAAACCCCTCTGATTTTGGTTTCCAAGTTGCAAGTCGATCTGACTCTTTCTTCTGTTTTCTTCGACGATTTAACTTAATGTTTGGTTTAGTACGTAGCGTAGGTACTAGCGTGATATTGGGTTTAGAATTTACTCGTCTATATTTATTTTCTTCCTTGAATATTGGACAAACTGGTTAAGAATTAAGGTCAAAAAAGTATACGGAGACAAGCTTCAACCTGTCACTAATTGTACCCCTTCTATCTTACTTTAAAGCAGTGTAGTAGATTTGTGTGCTCGGCTTTTGTCATCTGAGAACAAAGGCGTGATATTCATGTAGTTAAAAAGTACAGAAATTAAAAAAATCTACTAAAAACAAATTTTTTAACCAAATCCCACTCTCTCATGTTTCCAGTTTTGCGTCGTTTCTGTTACACCTGATGTTCTGATGAGTTTCGGTGGTTCGTCCGAGTCGTGTGCTATTGCCAACGTCCTGTCCATTGGTCAGCTTGGTGTGGAAGAGAATCAGAAACACTCGAAAGCTCTCTCAGAACTAGTTGGAAAAGAGTTAGGCGTGCCATCGGACAGGTATGTTTATTGAGCCTATTCTGTCCCCTCCCCGTAAATGATCATTTTAGTGGCAATAGCATTACAGTCATAATGTAACAGTCTAGCTATCATGGTTCGTGAGATACAGCCTGATTGACAGACGAACGGACGGACGGACGGACGGATAGCGAAGTCTCAGTAATAGGGTCCCGTTTTCACCCTTTAGGCATGGAACTCTGAAAATGATGAGTGGAAGAAGAAAGTTCAACAAATTGATAAACCAAAGATATAATGTCCGTCGAAAAGCCGAAATTTATCTAAAAAAGGAATAATTAAAAACGTTTAGTTTCAGCTTTCAAAATAGTAACCAGAATATAAGGAAGCAGTAACTTTAAACGTTAAAACTAGTACAAATGATGCTGGCATTAGTGGACTAAGAAATGGGTTTTCATTCATCGTGTGTAGGTACCAGCACACTGTTTTCATACTTTCTCACTCTTCCTCCTTCAAGTGAACCATACCGAGCCATTGTTATAAATTTAACCTGAATGTATTTTTTTTCCTTTCAGGATGTACATTTCATTCAAGGATGAACTCAAAAGCAATGTTGGATTTAAGGGCACTACGTTTGAAACTATTTTGAAATAAACAAGTAAAAAAAATCGGTTAACACCACGTTTTTCTTTTGTATGACCCATGTAAGTTACCAAATTAAACGATTGATCGTCAATCGACGGTATCGATCGATGATAGAATAGAATAGTCGACATGGATCGATGGTTTCCACCACATCAACAGATCGATTGTCGATCGACAGCATGAATCGGTAGTAGAAAGAAGGAGTAGAATGGAATATAGCTGAGGTTAATCGAACAGCGTCGACCGGTGCCATCGACCGACAATCAATCGATTGGTTAGTCGATCGGTATCTGTCTATCGATTAAAGCTACCAGACCAGCCGATCAACTTCGATCAACGTTGACCGATGCCGTCCATCGACGATCAATCGATTGATCTGGTACCAACCAGTCATAATGGTGAGGGAATAGAAAAGACTAAAAACCGCTGCTTTAGAAAATACCTAACATTATAATATTTCAACCTTCGTCACTTTCTCCTACCACATTCCTACTACTTACCGCCTATTTACATAATTATAAAGGGTATCTAACCGTAAGTATTTATACAGGTTTGTTCTTATAAAAATGTTTAAAATCCAAACCATTTCTTAATGAACGTGAGTTATCCGTTTTATTTTCAACATGAGTGAGTCTCACGGTAGTTTAATGTCCATTTCTTTTGGTTTAAAATTCATTTATCCGATAGCAACGGTGCTATACCTACTTAATTAGAGATGCACCGAGTACTCGGTTGTTACTCGGTACTCGAAATGCTCGATATGTTTTCACTACTCGGTACTCGGGCACAGCCAATATACAAGAGGTTTGGCGTATCGTCGGCTAAAGTAATTTGGCGGCTAGAAGACATAATTGCCGACATATTTAGCCCCCATAACACGATCCATTTTCACCTCTTCGGAAAACTTCAATTCTGAAAAAAAAAACTAGGTGACATTTGTCAATAAATTTGGATTTGACACGACGTTACATCGATGGACTTCAAAATTGACCTTTTACTTTGAGGCTACTCGTAATAGTTTTTTTAACGGAGTTTAAATGTAGCAATTGGGTTTTTTTTGGTGACTGCAAACATTGATAAGTATTATTATAAAAGTAACCGCCTGGCATGAAATGGAGTTGAATACATAGGAAATGACCCCTTCCATCCGCCAAATTATTTTAGCACACGTTGTCCCAAACACCCTGTAATTCATTACTCTGTATACTTAAGTCTCCTACTCCTACCAAGTTTCATGGCAAGATTTTTCGTAGTAGGGGTCAGATCATGCATCGCTTTTACCTACAAATACTCGGTACTCCATGTAGGTCAAGTCTGCACTCCATGGTTCTCTCCACGAATGCACTAGAAAAGCAACAGTTCGGGAGGAATGGCGACGGATAGTTAAGCTTGCCACCACACCTGATGTGATGACCACGGCCACTCTGCCAAGAGTGTGACGACGAAGAAGAAGAAGACTCGGTACTCGGTTGCTCGGTAAAACCTATTCGTCCCATCTCTAGTTATAATGGTAATGTTATCATAACATTGCCGAATACTTTTTGCCGGTCATCGGATGTTATCGCGTCGATAGGTAGTTTTGCGCACTACACACTCTTCACCTGAAATTTTACAAACGCCAATTTTTCCTCAAAAAATATTACTATACTCTGTCGGTTAAGGTACTTAACTAAAAGTAAACAAACTTTATGTCAGATTTGACAGGTTAAGAAGGTTTTTTTATACTACCCACATTTTATCAGATGTTCAAATAGTTCAGCAAAGGTATCTTACCTAATATTTATTAATCTGAGAAACGTTAGGTGATCTAATTAAGTACGATTGTTTCTAAACTTAGGCACCAACAGTTTTGTTTGTTATTGTTTCCTTCCTCGCTCGTCATCATCATCATCGCTTTATGCATCTAAGGAGTGTGTAGTGTTGCAACATGGGGCTACACGTAATTTCACGTAATTGTACTTCGCCATTTCTTTTGTATATAATTTTGTTTTTTGTGTTTTTTTCCTTTTGTACAATAAAGTGTTTACTTACTTACTTACTTATTTCAAGAAAGCGAAGCTGCGAGCGTAAGCTAGTGTTGTTCTTATCATTATGATACTATAAATACCTATTACTGTGATTCCCACAATGACTGTTTGTTTTCTTATCGTGTCTCTTTCACGCCATCCATCATTATTACTTATCGCACACAAAACCATATAAATAGCTTTACAAATGTTTACGGAAAATATAACATCTGCCGTATTCAGCTGAACAGGTACTAGTAATCATATATTATTAAGTAATATTTAGATTATTAAGACAGATAATTGTTTATACATTTGTCGGATTTTTAATTGCTATCAACATTCAACTTCTTTTGTCTCGTAGTCGTCAATTAGTCATAATTTAAAAAAACAATTAAATATTCTGAATTTTTTTTACGATTTTTTAAAGTTTGGGTAGATTTTATTGCTTTTTTAATGTACTACTCAAGGATTGCCTGTTGGGAAAATCACGAATTTACACTTTTTATTTTTAACCTATCTGTGTTTTTTTTCTTTTTTTCTGTACAATTCAGAGTTTTTTTTTACTTAAATTACTTAATTATATATGCAAAATAATTTTTCCAACAAACATTACACAAATATTGATTTGATTGACCTCTTTAGACATTGAAATTTTACTCAAATATTTTTTTTGTTTTTTTTAGATCTACTTTATACATCACCATGCCGCATTTCCAAGTCCAGACAAACCTTCCCCGAAGCAAGATTCCTGAAGACTTCGTGTACAAATCACCACAGATCCTAGCCGACGTCCTTGACAAGCCTGTAGAGGTGAGTTTTAAATTATAAAACTCTCCAGTCAGGCATTCATTTGTTTGTTGCAATGTCTTTTCTACAGCATGTTTTAATAACCTTATATTATCTTTAAGATTCATAAAGTTACTATGTTTTGTTTGCAGTAATAATTTTGGGACCGCCGAAGCATTTTTTTAACTATCTATTTTCATAAAATAATGTTACGTACTCGATACAATATGGGACCTATAAAACGCCTTGAAATATAATACAGAGAAAAAATGTTTGAAACTACTCGGAACCAAGCTTTATTTATTCTAAGTGCCAGTAACCCGTGAGATGTATAAAGTTCTACCTCTCCATTTTCCTTTGGATGTCGTAAGTCGTGGAGGAAATCGGTTTACGTATAATGAAGACGATAAGCTAATATATAAATAACCTGTCACTTAACTTTTTTTAACTAACTTTAAAAACATTGGAAAAAGTGGCTGAAAACTTACTTACCGCCAAGGATTCGGCTGTCTACCGTTTCATGTGATTTCTAATCTGTCCTCTAAAATATACCTTAATTGCTTCCTTTCCTAGTCGCTTCTTACGACATTCACGACCTTAATAGAGAGGAAATATTCTAATCTCTTTTTTTTTGCAGCTATGCGTGGTATCCGTCATCCCAGACGTCCTTATGAGTCTGGCAGGAACCAAGGAACCGTTTGCCATCGCCAGTGTCCTCTCAATAGGGCACCTGGGTCTTGAAGAGAACAAGAAACATTCGAAGGTGCTCTCAGACCTGGTGGCTAAGGAGCTGGGCATTCCTTCGAACAGGTGATTTATTCTACTGGTACTGCTAGAAGTATGTCAGGATAGAAGGGTATAGCGCTCTGTTGTGTGTGCATACTTCGGAGAGATCTATTTCTACTATGTCTACTGGTTTCAATACCCCTGTGTGGTGCCGGGTTAGAATAGCGCCCCCGTGTGGCGCCGGGTTAGAACAGCACCTCCCCTTTTCTTCCCGTGGGTGTCGTAAGAGTCGACTCTGGGAAAGGGTCAGTGTATTGTGGGCGATGGGCTAGCAACCTTTCACTGCAATATCACGTTTAACCTGGTTGCCCTGAAATTGCTAAACATGGCACTGGATTTTTGATTTCATGTGCTCTGCCTACCCCTCTTGGGAATACAGGCGTCAGAATATATGTATGTATGTATGTGGTTTTGACCCGTGATGTCGAACGCATGGACTAATTTTCTGATGTGAAATCGAAACTGTCATAGTTTTCTAAATAAGTTTAAATAAAATCTAAGCATATTAGGTATATTAAGCATAAGCAGTTTACAATCTTCCTACTTGCGGTGTTAATCCTAACGAAAGCAACTTACTATTTTATATCTTTCTATATTAAAATATTCGAAACGTAGGATCGAGCCTTTGACTATGTAACATTTCGTGCGCTCTGTATGTATGTACAAACATACATACATACATATTCTCACGCCTGTATTCCCTGAGGGGTAGGCAGAGCACATGAATTCAAAAATCCAGTGCCACGTTTAGCAAATTCAGGGTAACCAGATGGTCAAACGTGATATTGTGGTGACAGGTTGCTAGCCCATCGCCCACAATACACCAACCCTTTCCCAGAGTCGACTCTTACGACACCCACGGGAAGAAAGGGGGAGGTGCTATTCTACTAACCCGGCACCACACGGGTATGTATGCACAATGATTAAAATATTGAAGCCTTTAAATGCGATTAATTATGTTTTTCCACATCTCTAAGATAGCCATCACAGTAGGGTGCTAAGGCCCTAAGGAGACCAAGAGGATGAATTGTTTTTTTTTTTCAGAATGTACATTCAGTTCGTGGATGAAAAGAAATCCAACGTCGGATACCAGGGCACGACATTCGCAACCATCTGGAAATAAAGGAAACTTCTGCATCTTAAGATCTACCTCTGTTACTTATTTATTCGATAAAGCGTAAAAAATGTTTTAATAAAATTTTGTATTGTAATCTTACTATGTCTCAATTTTTTTCTCATCCTCACAAACCTTGACTCTATTTTAATTTAGAGCACATACTAAGATTTTTTAGTCATTAAATTTTTAATTTTACGTTTGTTAACAATATTTTTTCAGTTTTCCACTGAATAATTTTGTACTTGATCAAATACAAACGGCTGTCGTGCTTACTCTTAATTTGTACTTTATGAAGTACTCGAGGCCTTTCAAAGTTAAAACAAACCGGCCAAGTGCGAGTCGGACACGCGCATGAAGGGTTTCGTAGCAAAAACAGCAAAAAAAAACACTTTTTCTATGGGAGCCTGTTGATTATAATATTCATTTACTGTTTCTAAGGTCCAAATAGCGCCATCTGTTGTCAACAATGTCAACTATCACTTGTCTTTTAGTTTTGGATAAAAATTCAGTTCGTTACCAGCTACCGGCGTGTATGATTTATAAGAGAGCCCCCCTTAATTATTATTACTATTTTCATTTAAGTGTTTGTTGTTATTGCGGCAACAGAAATACATCATCTGTGAAAATTTCAACTCTCTGTCACGATTCGTGAGATACAGCCTGGTTACAGACGGACAGACAGACAGACAGCGAAGACTCAGTAATAGGGTCCCGTTTTTACCGTTTGGGTACGGAACCCTAAAAGTAAGTTATGGTAAAATTACGGTGTAATTAGAACAGTCGGAAGCACAGAAATATACTAAACTACATAAAATAAATCTAAGTCTAAAAAACTATGAGATGAAACTAAAACTAAAACAATAAATTAACTTATGGTTGACCATTACCACACCTATACTACCTACTACAGTACTGTAGTTTACCTACCTAATTACAGATCAGGCTAAAACCTTGGCCCATGCAATAACAATTCACAACCAGAAAGTAGGTCAGGTTAGGTTGGAACTGTGACCCCAACAGAAACAAATCGCAACCAGATGGTAGATTAGGTTAGGTTAGGACTAAGGTACAAGCCGCTACCAAAAAGGTAGGCTAGTTTAGGTTAGAATTGTGACCCCAACAGTAACAATTCACAACCAAAGGAAGTTAGGTTAGGTTAGGTTAGAAACGAAACTTAGAGATGAATTGCTGCGCCTAGATTAGGTTCTAACGCTTCTAACTGAGACAGTGGATAGCGGGAACGAATCATTGCTTACAAGATCTTAACTTAATACATACAATCATGCCTGTATTCCCAAATAGGGTAGGCAGAACACACAAAGCGTTGCATGGACTAGCCATGCCCATAAAATGTTCCGTGGCCCCTTTCAGCATAATTTTAGGTTTATTAAACAGATGAAAGAGGTACAATAGTAACAGGTTACTAGACTGTCGCCTGAAGCATACCTTAACCTATTTCCTTAGTCGCCTCTTACGACATCCATGGAAGAAATGGAGAGGTGTTGTTCGAAACACGCACCGCACGGGCGAAACGGGCTTAATAATAACTCAATTTAAATAACCATTTGGCACTTCAATGGTGTACACTGCCGCAGTTACCGTAACCTTTGTTAGTTAAGAAAGAAACCGCCCAAGCAAGAGTCGGACTTGCGCTCCAATGGTTCCGTACCAAAAACTGCAAAAAAAAATATTTTTTATATGAGCCCCCCTTAAATACTTGTTCTATTTAAGGTACTTTAATTACTTAATTTTAAAGAAAGTATACAACTAAATATTCTGCGTTAATATCACGTTAACCATCTGGTTACCCTGAAATTGCTAGATGTGGCACTGGATTTTCGAATTCATGTGCTCTGCCTGCCCCTCTTGGGAATACAGGCGTGTGATATGTATGTATGTATGTAAATATTCTGACAATATTTCAAGTGTCTACCTGTTTCTGTTATTTATATCAACCCAAAAACATCAAAAAAATCACGATTATGTTAGCCTCCATTAGTCGTTATAGCGACCTGATCTGTGAAAATTTCAAGTCTAGCTAGCACGGCTCGCGAGATACAGCCTGACGACAGACGGACGGCCAGCGAAGTCTCAGTAACATGGTCCCGTTTTCATTCTTTGGGTACGGCATACATACATACATCCATATTCTCACGCCTGTATTCCCAAGAGGGGTAGGCAAAGCACATGAATTCAAAAATCCAGTACCACGTTTAGCAATTTCAGGGTAACCAGAAATGGTTAAACGTGATATTGCAGTGACAGGTTGCTAGCCCATCGCCCACAATATACTAACCCTTTCCCACAGTCGACTCTTACGACACCCACGGTAAGAAAGGGGGAGGTGCTATTCTAACCCCGCACCACACGGGGTTCTTTGGGTACGGAACCCTAACAATATGAACACGAAGACATGACATCATTGATAAACCAAGTAAAATCCTGCTTCAAGATTTGCCCAATCATTGTATAAAGTCTAATAGCTAATCGCCTTGTAGAATCAACATAAACAAATGGCTTCAGTATCTATTTCCAGCTGATAGTGGATTTACGAGCACGACCAAAAAGCATGCAAAACAAAATCGTCCTTCACGGGTTCCGTATACTTATTATTATGAAATGAAATAATTATTTATTTGCTTTGAACATGGTAGAAAAATGTTGATCAGGAGTGTTTTTGTGCTGTGACCATGTCCAGCCAGATTTGGCATGCAAAAATGTATCTTATATCTAAAATGCCGAGAATTTTACCACTAAATCTACTTGCTGAACAAAATTTTATATTACAATTATTAAAATCAATACCATAAATTATAAATTAAATTAGTCAATGTTATTTATGACGTCATTTACAATAATTATTATAGGTATAAAGAATTACATTAGCTACTACACTATTAGTTTATATTCAAGTATTCATTTATGATTTATTACAATTTAATTTAGGTTTTTTGTCATTATCATTCCATTTTCATGATTTAAAATTTTCTTGATACTATATTCTATAATGATAACTTATTCGGAGACTGAAGCGTCAATTTTATTTGTGGTTAAGAGGCGACTAAGGAATAGTTTAGGTACGCTTTAGAGGACTAGCAACCTGTCCCTACTATACCTTCCAACTTAAAACGAAACAAAAAATATTAGAAGTGGCAACAAAACGTGAAATAGTCATGATGTGTTCATACATACGCCTATATTCCCAGACGCGGTAGTCAGAGCACAGTCTAAAACACACAAAACTCTAAAGAATTCTCCTGTTTTTCCTAATGGAATTTAGGGAAAACAGGAGCATTCTTTAGAGTTTTATTCTGACCTTCAAATTGCCGCATTTTTAACGCCTAATTGCCTGATGATCAGCAAAATCGAAGGCAAATGATAATTTTATATCTACATTCATTTATAAATGTTATCTATATCCAATTGGATAAACAAACAGTATAAAACAGCTTCAATAATGTTAAATCACTCAGAACGCCAAGGGTCTTCTATTTGCGAAAAAGGTAAGCAATTTTTCTTTTACGTTTTTACTGTAGAGTTGCCAGAAAAGTCCTGTTCATACTGAACTCTAAGATAATAGTTGAAATTATTGATTTGTTTGTGGAAATTCACGGGTTCTCAAGACTGGCCAAGAGCTGGCAGCTTCCTCGCTCAACGCATCACCATTGCGATTCAGCGAGGAAACGCTGCCAGCATCTTTGGGACCATGCCTCTTGGGTGTATTTTCCTTCATATACCTAGTTCAGTTTTAGGTTACTTACATGCTTTTTTCATTAATGTTTTTGGTCTTTTTTTAATCTAAGAAGACCAAATCTCACTGTAAGTAGGCGTGAATTTAAGTTGAAAACAATTCTCTCACGAAATAGACTTTTTTTCATACAACCATTTATATATTTTGTTTTTGCATTGTACATTTTTACACACATTTAAAGACGGATTCCGTGCGTAAACATTCCACATGGAGTACAGAAAAGTACCCTAATTCCCAACGAATCGCACCAAAGTGGTGCCTTTGCGAACCTTTTAGTTTTACGGCTAAACCGCAGGTAGTAGTTAAATGCCGTGTCGATGGGCGGGAGAAAATGTTAACTTGTATTTACCTGAGATGATGTGGTTCGCAAACTTTTTCACAATGCTATTTCTTTAGTATGGAAATATAAAAGCTACAGACAGCGCGGGCTATAGTTCAACTGTACATACAGGGTGAAAATGAAATCCGTAACGAAAAAAATTCCTGATACTCAGAATCACTAGCACAATACGATGGTAAAATAAAAAAAACACTTTTTTTTTCTTTTTTTTCATCGGGAAATTCCCAAAAAAATATTGAATGTGGGCATACTACAAACCGCGGTGTAACTGTTTACGTTTGTTTAAATTCAATTTTAAAGTAGGGTAGTTTTGCATTGCAGTTCGACGACCCTAAAACGACCGCCGAGGGTAGGTATGAAAAATTAAGTCGCGAGCGGGTGGTCAAAGCGAGTGGTTGCGCACGCGTTCCCTACTCACCCCGTTCGTACGATACAAAAGCGCGAATTGTGCGAGTAACAATGTCGTTAGAATTTTCGAATCGCGAATACTAAAAATGGTGCGAGTGTACATCCATAGCTGCGAAAATTTGGAGGCTACCTGTAGACGATATCGGGTGTAGATGTAAAACATTTTACTTAACCCTTAATTTGGCAGCATTAAGAACAAAACTTGCGTTCAAGGCTCATTGCCCCGTTGACATCCTATAAAAAATAATTGTAAAAAAAATAGAAAAAGATAGTCTCGTGGTATGTTCGGCACACCATACACTGTTAAATTAAGGGAAACCATACGAGAGCTGATTCTCAATAATTTACCGTTTTTAATAGAACAAAAACCATTTGTGTGTAAATTTATTGAGTATTTAAAGCTTAATTATTCGTTTCCAGAATCGGAAAGATGATTGAAGCTTTACTACAATAAAAATACATAATTTTAATAGCGACTACATTTTAAAATTGCATAATAATATCCTGGTTAACATAGCTAGTATAGAATGCACAATATTGATAACTAATTAACTAACATTCTCTTTGAAATAATGGTCACTTGGCAATAGTTCACATTTTGAATAATAACTTAATAACACATCACGTTCATATTTTAAGATACTTAATAGATTTCGTGTCGTATTATAAAGTAATAACGATTGACTACATCTGATTTTCTTGCAATGCAGGGCACGATGAATGATAGCCATACGGTATTAAACACATTTAGCGTAGCGGTTGGTTGGAATAAAACCATAAGTAATCCTTGTGGTTTTCCGGGTGTGGGGTTATAGGTATGACTGATGCTGCAAAGCATCTAAGAGACTGCGTCTGCCGGCCCTCGATTTCTTATCTTCAAACCCAAGAAACGATCAGATTTCTCTGAAACAAAGCAAAAGACAATTTATAGTTTTATGTTTTAAGTGAGACAGAAAATTTATAAAGTATCAATTTACTAATTTATCAACTACATAGTAGACATCGTTAGTAGAAAAAAATACTTACGGTTAAACTGGCGATTTCTCACAAAATTTTGCATTCGCCGTGAATGTAATAATAATGTGCGTCATGAAATTAGATTTATGTTGGCTCGAGAACTTATATTTCCGTCGAATAAATGCAGATAATAAAATCTTATTGTGGGCTAAATATATCTGTGTGGGCTATAATCTATAACTTGTTTGTTGAAAAATGGATCTGACATGATGTTTTCTCTTCATCCTACCCTCAAATTACTTAGCTTCAATCTACCCCCTTACATTTTTAGTCAGCATGAATTTGCGTTCTTATTGGAATGTCGTTAAGGTCTAATTGACTGAGTTAACAATAGTGATAGTAAATTTCGCTGTAATGTGTATCAACTCCGTGGCTAAATGCATACACGGCACGTTTAATCTGCAAAGATCTTAGGCGATCTGAGTTCGAATCCTCGCTATGGTTATAAAAAAAATATTGTGTTTTTTTAATCGGACATTTGGAGTGTTTTGAAATAAAGATTTCAAGTTCTCAAATATGTTTATTAAAAAAATTAGAACCCTAAAAAAATATGGGAATTGTGGCATCTTGTAGTAATTGACTAAATAAAATTGTGAAGACGAAGAGGAAAGATACAAAAAATATTGTTTTTTTTTTTGATGTTACAACGCCATCTAGTAGAAAATCATCGAACTAATACGGCTTATTGTTAGTTAGCTGCCTAACGCTGTTGCACGGCGTAAATAGCTGCACACGATCTTCATTTGGATTTGTCCATGCACTTTTGCATCCTAGTGTACATGGACGTACCACAAAATGTACAGAATCTTAAAGACAAGATTGTAAGTGCATTTTCCGAAGTGAAAAGTGATACTAAAGTGCTAAGAAGAGTGAATGAAAACATGTTGAAACGTGCATGACTCTTAGGAGAAAAATGGATTCCATTTTGAACGGTTATTAAGGTAGGCATACTCGTACTAAACTTAGTTTCAATTTGTAGGATAGGGTTGAGTTTTTATTATTCTTGTACATAAGTTGATTCCAATTCTTTAACTACGCCTGAATGCCGAGTTTATGCAGACTCAATTTTTATTTTAATCCACCTTTCCTAACCTACAAGTTTTCAAGTAACTGATTTTTATAAAACTTCTGCATTTGGAGGGCCTAAGCCCTTAAAAGTAGGAAGGAAAAATGTTTAAAATTATGTTAAAAAAAAAATTGTAGGTAGGTACTGAATAAGTCGTATTATTTTTCGCTAGGAAGTGAAAGCGCGCTAAGTACCTACGAGTCGCGAGTGTCTGAGCTGAGCGGTGGACGCGCGGTGTCCATAATGTTAGCACTTTTTAGGAAAACTTTGGTGATTCATAATTTCTTATTTTCAAAAGAAAATGAGAAACTACTCAAATTATATTTTTAAGTTTTACTAACAAACAGGTACGTAAAATTTCGTTACGGATTCCATTATCACCCTGTATAAGCAGTTACAGAATCTTTTTTGTATTAAAACATATAGGGCATCTTAATATCAAAAACTTGCAGTTCAGTTATTGAAAAAAAATCTATAATATTAAGAGAAAATGCCCTCCTACTTCAGCATAGTTGATAATAAACTATTCCCAAGCGTCCTGCGTCCTTAGAAAAAAGTAACGTCTAAGAAAAATATGTTGAACATTAGGTACTCATATTAAATTTCATAGGTTAAGAAGTTAAATTTCATAGGTTGGTCTGTTACAAACTGTAAAATAATTTTTAACAAAAAAAAAACCGACTTCAAATTAGCAATATTTTAAAAGTATTCTGTTTACTGAATGTAAAATCTTGACTTCATCAACAAATTACCGAAAACGCCGTACATCTCCATATAAAATTTAAAGAGTTCCCTCGATTTCTCCAAGATTCCATCATCAGATCCTGGTTTCGTGCCAATGGGACCAATTTCGAGTTATACCCTTTCGATTAAAAAAAAAATTGAAAATCGGTCCACGGGTTTTCGAGATATCGAGTAACATACACACAAAAAAAAATAAAAAAAAAATTAGGTCGAATTGAGAACCTCCTCCTTTTTGAAGTCGGTTAATAATGTTCTTTGTGGTGTCCTGTAACTTCTTTCTATTTCTTCTGTGGAGTGGCTGCGAAATAGACGTAATTTTGACCATGATACGTTGCGTGTGCTCTTCCTATTACTTTTGGGAATACAAGTGTGTGATGTTTATGTATGTATGTATGATCCCCAAATGAATTATCTGTACTACGTGACTTTGACCAAAATACCGGCTTCTTGATAACGTCTGGTAATCTTTACTTCATGACCTTATGACAATGCAAAGAGAAGAATTCACGATAAATAAATGAAAACAATACAGGACTTTGAACATAGACAACGTAATTTTTATCTAATACACCTATTTCTCACACTAAGTTTCTGTTCCCGGGTGGTGTCGGGTTTAGAATAACACCTCTCCAGTCGTACGTGGATGTCGTAAAGCGTGACTAAGGAAGTAAAATAGCTTATGGTATACAAATACCATACAATAATGCACTATCGTGCCGCACTAGTTAAAACCTTTAATTTACGGCAGAAGTGGCTACAGGACCTGAAATAGACATGGTTTTGTCTGTACAGCCAGCGTTTCATGTGTTTTGCTTTCCCCGTGTGGTGCCGGGTTAGAATAGCACCTCCCTCTTTCTTCCCGTGGATGTCGTAAGAATCGACTCTGGGAAAGGGTTAGTGTATTGTGGGCGATGGGCTAGCAACCTGTCACTGCAATATCACGTTTAACCATCTGGTTACCCTGAAATTGCTAAACGTGGCACTGGATTTTTTGAATTCTTGTGCTCTGCCTACCCCTCTTGGGAATACAGGCGTGAGAATATGTATGTTTGGGAATGCATGTGTAAACTCATGGTTATGGCACAACCCAATCGCTAATTGCCTTCCTTTTATCATAAAAAACAGTAGAACCATGGAAATACTTCCTCAGGCCCACAAACGCATCGCAAGAGATTGGATCCCCAATCTCGTAACACAATGGCGGGAAGATTTGAAAGGTTCCAAACAACCACAATAGATTAAAGATCGAGATTCTGAGAATACTCTGAATACGGGAAATATTACGGATTCCGTTTGTCTCTTATAATTTAGGGATCCGTGGAGGAACGTAAAGCCAGTTTTCTTAGCTCGACCAGTACCCCAAGTGTCATCATTACGATCAAGACATATGAGTCACTCTCGTCGTTGATACGCATTAGACTCATCAGTTTGTACGGAAGACAGCGCCTCCCAGTGGCACGTTTACGTGATCGACAAGACGAGTAGCTTTCCTACACAAACTGAGCGTCTAGTGTAATGAAAACGATGATGAATTCGATAACGACTTCGTTTGCGAACGAATTGTATGGACCACGGCAGTTGTGGCACAGAATAGATAATATGGTTGTGGAGACGTTCCGCTGGCGGCGCTCTCACAGTTTTCACACATTTTTGCGACAACTCGCAAATGAAATCGATATCGAATTCATCATCGTTTTCTATACACTATAATTATAGATGTTCTGATGCGTATTAACGTAGCATCGAAGTAGGATTTGATCCCCAAAAATGAAATTGACATACTAATCATTGATTTTAATAGCTTGATATTTTATTTTTGAAGTCAAATATTAGTATAACTTTTGAAATAACGCCTCCCAATTTCTAACATGGATCTTGTAAGAGGCGTCTAAGGAAATGGGTAAAACTGGTTAAAGTATATTTTAGTCGACAGGTTAGTAACCTGTCACTATTATACCCTGCCAGATCCAAACCTACAAAGAAAGGCGAGAAGTGCATGATAGTGCATATGCATAGTCTTAGAAATAGTCATGATTTCGTCTACTTAAAGTTTTGTGTGCTCTGCCTACACCGCATTTGAGAATACATTTAGGGATACAGACGCGAAGTATATTTAAAGCTGAAGCTTTCTATATTTAACAAAAATTTTACGTGATTCTAAGGCATATTTAAAAACCCAAAAAAAATCCTTCAAAATGCGGAACCTTTTAAAATTAATCCGTCTCACGCTTACCCGGATTTTAATGAATACGCGAACAACCGTTCACCTTTTTCACGCGTGAGTTAAATTATGTATGCGGGTTCCGCCGTTAGGGGTCGTATTGTTGTCGGCCACAGCTAAGACATTCAGAATTGGCTGTGATCTAATCTTTTATGTTTGGGATTGAGTAAGGTGAACGTTCGGATGTTACACACTTAACAGAAAACATTCATTTGCGTCGCAATATTGATTGTTTTATACATACATAAACATGAAACCCTATTTTGGTATTATTTGGAACTTTTAATTTTTATTTTCTATTGCATTCATAATCATTAAGTTGATATTTATTTAGGCTAAAATGTTGTGTCAAATTTCTATCAATAAATGTATTTCTTTCTTTCTTTCTTATTATTCTCTGCGGGGTAGGCAGAGACAACAAACGCCATTCACTTTTAATCTGCCATACTCTTCTCCACTCACATTCATCCTTCTCATCATACACGCTTGACGGTTTCGGGTACTTCTAATTTGGCCTTTCTTTATAGAACATTGCCGATCTGGTCGATATAAGTTCTTCGAGGGCGTCCTCGACCGACTTGCCGCACATTTACCTTATTTTGCTTACACAACCTTGATTCATCCATTCTCACCACGTGCCCAAAACAGCATGCCTTTCTCTTCTTATTACAATATCATCTCTCAGACCACACTTCTCTCTAATCACGCTATTAAGCCTAAGTGTAAGTTTAATGCTGCTCATATTTGTTTCTATACACAAAACCATTTGAGGATTTTTTTTTATAAACCACTACAATTGTTGTAGTCCCCGGGATTTAAGTTATCTTGACTAGAATCTAAGTTCGCGCATCGCTTTATCATGGAAAAAGTGGTGCATGTGTTATTTGCTTAGATCCTGCTGTTGTGCCAGAATTATGATGAAATACGTTCGTTTACACTGATATCTTGAATGGTATACGTAAATTTTCTGCCTACCCACCACTTTGCTGCTTTCTAACTTGGCCGCTTTCTATCAATACTTTTAGCCCCAAAGCTTTATGTGAGCTAGCCATAACCCAAATCCAGATTTGGCAGGGTGCCTAACAGACCTAAATATTCGCCTGATCTAGATAACAGGATTCCACAACAGGCTGGACAGTAAAATATGAAGCACCATGTATGTTGAAATGGCCGATTCGGAGTTAACTCGTATTTCAGTCACGAAAATATCAGATGAAATGGTATTAGAGAACGTGTATTTTTTGCCTAATACACAGAAACTGAATACGTGTACACATTTTCGTATCTTTATCTGATTTGATACATTTTGTTTGAGCGAAGTGAGATGTTTTATTATTTACCTATTTGGATTTATTTCAAGGCTTATAAAGAACACAATAGAAAACTGTGCTTTGCTTTTGTCATTGAATAAAGTGCGAAAAAGTGAAAGTTTTACGGGTGTTATATGACACTGACACTTCTCCATGGATGTCGTAAGACGCGACTAAGGAAATAGATTTAGGTGTGCTTTAGGCGACAGGCTAGCAACCTGTCACTATTATATTACCTCTTCACTCTGATTTCAAACCCAAAATTATGCTAGAAGTCGCTGCAAGCGTGAAATAGTCATGGTTTTGTCTGTCACGTTTTATGTGCTTTGCTAACCCCATTTAGAAACATAAGCATGATTGTACGTACAAAGCCCCTCTTTTTACGTATGTGGTAAAAAGGTTCCTAAGATCTCAAGTATGAAGTACGATCAAATAGAAAGCCTTTTATCTCCAGACGGCGGACAACAAAGCCCTCGAAAATTATACAAATTGAAGCAAAAGACCATTGTTGGTTTTGAACTCTTTGTGATTAGCAATGAAAGGTAAATTAACGTTACCGTGCGATTAGTAAAGCTGAGATTGCAAGGGCGGTTTAGTTATGATTGGGGACACTGAGTTAATCGCCGTATACTGCATGCGGTTACCACAAAGTGTAAAGATCACGGTAGCCGTCCGCATTCGGCAAACGGGAGCTGTCAGCCTGAATAGGTGACGGTGGTTGGGGAACAATTAGTGTAAAGATGATGTCCGCTGATCGAAGTAGTTTGAAGCACGTGCGGTGACCGTATTAAGTAAACTACCTACTCGGTACACACGTACTATGCGCTCCTCTTTCTATGATTTCTGAATGGAAAGGTATAGGTAATTCTATACTCCATACGACATGGCAAATTAAAAAACATCCTTTTCAATTTCATTTACTTAGTAAACTCCACAAACCGAATTCGCTACTCGAACAAAACAGAACAAATACCATACTCTATTCCCACGTAGACTAAGGTGAAACAAACAAAACAGCCCAGAATACAACGACACTCAATTTATACTAAATCTCTTTCAATTCAGAGTTACGCGAGCGTTGGCCGTTTTGTCCCGAAATTATCACTCCGATCCCTTTGCCCGTCCTTTGGACGATTTAATTTATTTTAATGATCAATATTAGTATGTTAAAACGGTCGGATGGACAACTTTTAGGTCCAAATGGGGCCGTTGGATGAAATCGTCGGATTTTATTACTTCGAGCCGTCCACCTTTACGATGCGAAATTTTAGTAGAACAAACTTGTTTGATTGGCGATTCTGTGTCATGCAGGGATTTAAACTTTACGTAATAAACTGCTGTAAACTGGGATGTTATTCTATAACGTGACCCCTTTACAACCACGTTAAAACATGGAATAGAGACATGGTTCAACTGAATTTTGCCGTACGATCGTATCACCTAGATTGGAAAGGGATTCTACAATTTACGGCTTCGGTTCCATTCATGTTGTATCAAAAAGTCTTTACAATCCCCGGCATTTAATGTGACAAGATTTTAAGTAGTAGAGGTAAGTTCGTGTTGCTTTACAATGGATAAAGTGATGCACGAACTTATCCTGACCATTTAAACCTTGCCAAGTTAGATTTCGAGGACTGTACAATATTTCAATGGAAATTGGCAATTTTGTAAGCAAAAATAAATAGGTAGACATTACGCCCCTTTCCACGAGGGGAGGCAGAGACCACTTTATTCCGCTTTCTATGATTCCATACACACTCCGATCCGATACACCTCATTTGTTTCGTCCTCATTCATGAATCTCTTCATACATGCTCATCGCGGGTACTCTCACACATATCCATACTCTCCATTTAAATTTAGTTAATCTTCGTTCATCCATATCCAAAGATTACATAATGCGGATGAAACAAAAGAGGTGTTGCTTCATCCGCATTCAATACTCCAAGTGTCGTCATTACAATCAAACCAGGGTCTGTGTCAACAGGCATCAGTTTGCGACAATGTCATGTAGATCACGACAGTTGCGTAAATGTGCCGCTGGGAGGCGCTGTCTCAGTCCCCACACAAACTGATGCGCCTCATGTGACTCGTGTTTTGATCGTAATGATGACACTTGGGGAACAGTAATCTTTTTCATGCTCTTTGCTTTTGGGTGCTCTTGATCTGACCTTTTCAACTATGACTATGTCACAGTTCAATACACTAACATTCCATCATCGTTATGTACGTCTGTCAGTATATTGGACGCGCCCAACCACGTACTAATTGCAGTAAGTGCCGCTGAAGCAGCCGCAATCAGAGCAATCAGCAGCCACGCGAGAGAAAGCGTCGGTGGGGAGGCCGCGGTATAAGGACGCGCGAAAAACGCTGCGTTTTTACAAACTTTTATTTAGTTGGTTTCTTTTTTGGCACAACGACTCGCGTTTATAGAGATAAAGAAATTAAATGTTTATTTTTAGGTTTCCAAACTATCACCATACAAAAATAATATACATACATACATACATACCCATCACGCCTTATTCCCTGCAGGGTAGGCACATACAACAGAGCGCCATTCGCTTCTATTCTTGCATACTTCTCTCGCTTCACTCACATTCATCACTCTCATCATACACGCTCGACGGTTACGGGTACTCTTAATTTGGCCTCTCTTTAGGACATCGCCGATCTCGTCGATATACGTTCTAACAAGAACTCTTAAAAGGTTTACAGTATGTTTTGGTGAAACAAAAGAACTAAAAGTGGGCTTCGGTCAGCATGAGTTGCTGCACCAGTTAACCCTTAAATTGGCAGTGTACACTGTCAAATGTTCTTTTTTTTTTGTAACTAAAATTTTTGACTTTGTTTCCCTGCAAGAGGCTCGAATTCACGACTTTTTTAATTCTTGCCAATTTAAGGGTTTAAGCGCAGCAACGCTGGTTTTCAGCGAAGCTCTGAAATGCGCGTGAGCGTATGTTTATCGACTCACGCTCAAGATCAATTACTTACTATTTTTTGACACTTAAGTATACGAGTTGGACTCGTACGCGGCGGACTGGCCTGACATCACGCAAGACCGAGAGTTGTGGAGGTCAAAAGTAGAGACCTTTGCCCAGCAGTGGGATACAATAATAGGCTAATAAAAAAAATAAAAAAAAAGTTTACTAGTAGCTACCTGTGTGATGTTGAGTTAAGAATAACAGTCGGGTTTAGACTAACGTCTTCTGTGGACGTCGTAAGAGGTAACTAAGGAAATAAGTTTAGGTAGGCTATAGGCGACAGGTTAACAACCTGTCACTATTATACCTCTTCCGTCTGTTTTCAAACCTTAAATTATGCAAGAAGTCTCTACGAAGCGTGAAATACTCATGATTTGGTCTTTGTCCTTTGGGAATCCAGGCGTAATGTATGTATACTCGTAGTTACCCAGTGGCTAGCACCTACGGTCAATCTCGCGTGGATCTTACGCCTTATGGAGCTAAAATAGACGTAATATACCGTTTGCTCATTTGTCTTCACAAAAAGCTGCATTGGAAAGATTTTCACCCTCCAATGAGTCGTAAATAAAAGCGGCGGTTCTCCGTCCCGTGTGAACGCGGCATTACGCCAAATTGAATCTCGCGCATGACAAATGGCGACGACAGGTGTATCTTATAATTACACTTTGCCGACAAATGTGCCGTCGGCTTTAAATTTGTTGACGACTCATGTTTACGGCTAACTTGAATAAGGACGCAGCGACACACCGCAGAACGTTGTCACAGTAAACTTGATAAGGGTCTCCTTTGTCGAGCAGTGCAATCGCACGAGGACGTTTAGTGTGAATAGGTTCTATGGTGAATCGATTGGTTTCACAGTCTGTGCATACCTGTGTGGTGTCAGGATAGAATAACACCTCTCTATTCCTTCCGTGGATGTCGTAAAAGGCGACACCCGACCCGGATGAAAGGCGGCTAAAACATTTGGTCACTATTTAATTGCATATTCTATCTTGGAACCTAAACAATATGCCGTAAGTTGCTAGGAAACGTGAAATAGTCATGGTTTTGCCTATAGTGTTTCGTGTGCTTTGCTTATCGTTTGCGAATACAGGCGTGATATATTTATTAGGTTTCCAATTTTCACATATTTTATCGCTGACTATTTCATCTTTTCTCATTGATACTTCGTAAAAAATCATATTCAGCCGTACACTTTATTCGCCGCCATATTTGTTAGTAACATTGAGAGCAAATAACCAAGATCATGTTTATTTGCCGGTATCTGAAACCGCATATAACTCCTAAGCTTTATCCTATCTAGCTCATTCGCAAATGACCTAACTGCTTAAATAACGACAAGCTAAAGTGTTCCTTAACGCGTTCGTATTCAGGCCGTTATCCCGTGGAGTCTAAACCTCACTTTCCCGCCGAGATATCGAAATGTTAATGGTAAAAATGATTCAAATACTCACACAAAGAGAGTCGTAACCTTTGCGTAGAATCTCCGAGTTAAATCTCGGAAATTATTTATTTGGATGTCGAAATTACATTTTTCTGGATATTCCAAGACGGGGAATTTTCTATTTTGATCCAGTAGTCTCTTGTATTTGCTGTAAAGATGAGCGCCTATTATTGCAAACATACAGGGTGAAATGAAATGGATGATACAAAAATAGTGCTTCTTATTCAGTTAATGCTACGTAACATTTTTATTAATGCATCAGTTCAATAGTAAAATTAGCCTGATAAGATTTAGGATTTTCATAAATAATTCAAGGTGGAATGAAATCACGCCTTCAATATGGACACTTCAAATTTAATACGGCTGACAAAAACATATGAGTAGGGCATTAGCTGAATAAGAAACGCTTATTTTGTTTTCGAATGTAAAATAAAATCAAAGCCACCAAAAGATATTTTGCAGTAGCAAAAATGAGTTTGTTAATAAGAGGTAATTTCATTTTTATCTCTACAACCACTTAATGTACAACGACGAACACTAGTCCAGCGTCAAACGCTGGAACATTTACCTAAATCTCACTTTTGTCCAAATAACAAGCAAATACGAGACCATTTTCATTCCGAACAAAGGCTGACTGCACGCTTTTATAATTTTTTAACTCGAGCGCTCCGTTCCTACCCACGCTGATTTGATTGCCGAAATCCTATGCAAGAGATCTATTTCGTATTTTCCTTATTTCATGCGGCTAGTACGCTTTACTTTTCTCGATTTCAAACCTCTCTCTTTCTTTCCTCGTCGGTTAGAGAAGGACAAAACATCGACCGTAAAGATTTGGCTACAACTCCACGCAAATTGGATTCGCGTGAACTTTGTTATTTCCAATTCCAGAACGAAGACAATCCCGAAAGCAAAGTTTGGAAAATTGAGGGCTCTGCTGGTTGGAAATACCACGACATACAGGGTGTCCCAAAACTATGGGAGATGAGACGAAAGTACGAGAATATTAAACTAAACTAGGTCCTAAAACACAGGGTTTCCTAGCTCAGGACTCAGAGCCATTATCCGCTTTGTTTTGTTCCTTTTACACTTTTTTTTTTCATTTTTCATACCTGGTTCCACAAGTGTTAAGGTGACACACACAAGAAAATGGTTTGTAATGACAGCGGGATTTTGACATTTGTTAAACTTGTTGAATTTATCAGTTCTCCTTTTAGAGGATCAGTTAGTGCAGTTTTGTGTGTAATCATTCACTTCAACTCTCGTGGAACTAGGTATAGTCAGGGAAATTGGATGTTGAGCAGAGTGACGCTGAAATGGGCCGTGTTATTATTTTCTAGCCATTTGCAGGATATACAATACTAAATATTATAAATATGAAGACGATCATCCTGCTGAACATTATATTTTCTTCACTGTGCCTCAAATTAAAATAAGTTATTTTGCTTGAAACATTTGACACTCAAAGGTTTTATCTAAAAATATAAAACATTGCATCTCAAGAGAAACAGTGAAAAGAATCTTAAACAAATTAAATGGGGTTTTCAGAAAATAGTTTGGGAAATGGGAAAATCTGCCCCACTAAAGAACACAGGCCACAGGCGTGATTGTTCGTATGTGAAAATGTGTTTTTTTTTTTAACGGAGATAAAAGTCCCTTTCCGTCATAATATCTCATAGTTTCGGGACACCCGGTATACGAATCGGCCAACTGCAAGGGTCTTAGTTGATACCAGCAAGAAATTGCTTTGCCAGGTGTTTACCCTCGCACATCATAACAGTGTAAGACAGTCAAGTGTTAATAATATTGTATAACCTAGGCATGTACTTAAACTCTGAGTGGTGTAGGGTTGAGTTTGAATAACACCTCTCAATTTTTTTCGTGGATGCCGTAAGAAGCGGCTAAGATAATAAGGTGAAGGTATGCCTTAGGAGACAGGCTAACATCCTGTCACTATTAAAGTAAGAGTTTTATCTAACTTTGAACCTAAAATTGTGTTAAAATTGTCACGAAACAAGACACAGTCATGGCCTACTCTCTTTGGAAAAAATGGCGTGATGTTTAGGGGTCGCAGACGACAGACTTTTTGTGCGATCGAGTCTGCGGCGCACAAAAAGTCTGCGTGGATTGCATGCTTGTGCACCGGACTTCTTGCGCGTCGTGTGCTTTACTGCATTAGTCCATAGGTTCTATTTTCACAGACTAAAAAGTCCATCGCGGATAGTCTGTCGTCTGCGCAGAGCCTTATGCTTGTAAAATTGTAAAATAGTATTTAGTACACAGAACTACGCCGCAATAGTTCGAGGATTAGGTCCACCGTCCACCGGATACCTGGCCGGCAAATTAATAGCCCGGCCTGTCAGGCCCTGGTTAATGGGCCGTAGCCTTTAATTATCATCCCGATTCACGATCTTTGATTTAATTTAATACAAGTTGTTTGTTATCATTAACATCATTCCCTCGAATCATTCCCATAGAAATAGTTATATATATACACATCTGCAAAAGAAAAAATAAGCGAAAACTTTTGGCCCTTTCTATTTTTTGATGACGATTAATCTATTTATTGGCAGATAAAAGTCTGATCAACGGTTTCAGGTACTTCTAATTTAATCTCTCTTCAAAAGATTTTGACAATATAATGTTCTTCAAGGGCGCCCTAACACATTTTCCTCATAAATTTTCTTCTATATCCTTGTTTAATCCATTATCTCCACCAACAAAAACTTTAATGTATTTTAAAGGCAATTCATATACAATACATTTAGACGAACTCACAGGCATCAGCTAGTATTGTATACAATTTTCAGCATTTCTAAAGATCACCTACAGACAAACAAACAAGTAGGTATAAATATATTTGCCACTTAAAACAACAATATAAGATAACAATGTTATCGCCCAATAAAGAGCATGTCATGCTATTTGCGATTAGAGTCCGACCGAAACTACGTTTCGCCGAAACCGAAATCAAAACCGAATTTCAACCACGCTCTCACTTTCGGCTGAATCCGAAAGCAAAACTGAATAATCAAATGACGAATTTTTCTTTACACGGTAAGGTGAAATTAAATTAAATTAATCAAGTAAATAAATTGGGCGGTAGGAAAAATACTTACATTAACCCCTCAGCTGTGGCGAACCCCACAGCGGGTCTGCGACTAAAATACCCGTATTTGTGGCGCGTCCCGCTCCGGGGTTATGACAGATGTGCTCACTATTGTGTCAAAAGCGTACTGATAAACTATGTCTGGCTCTCTCTAGCTTATTAAAACGCGTTCAGCGTAAAGCAAGACGGCTAGGAAGCAACCGAAAGTCAGCCCAAAAATCGCATTTTTTTTCAACAGCTGAGGGGTTAAGTAATTTTATTATAAAACGATTGTAACTGAATTGCAACTGGCCATATTTAAATAGCACGCATGTCTATTGAGGCCAAATGTAAACTAAGCCGAAACCCGGTTTTTGGTTAGAATTTGTACCGATACCAAAACCGAGAGTTTTGTCGAGCACTAATGTCCTGCAAAACCTACTACATTAACGATAAATATAAATACACAAAGAATCTATCTTTAGTTGAACAAGGCAGTTTTACCCGAGGTGTCGTCGAACGAGGTATGCACTGGTTTTTTTTTCAAAATTACATAATTAGGGTTTTCAAATTTATAATAGGTATCATTTTTTAACAGATTAAATCATGTACAGAATTAAATTACCTTTAAGGCACGACTATGACCGTTTGTAATAATAATAACCGTGTGGCGTCGGCTTTAGAATAACACCTCTCCATTTCTTCCGTAAATGTCGATGGGCGTCTGAGTAAATAGATCGTGGTATATTTTAGGCGACAGGTAAGGTAAAAGTACCAATGCTCGACGCCTGAACGCCCAGTAGATGACACCCATCTGTCACCTGTCTTACTATGACATAAGGTTGCAAGTTCCAAGTATTGGGTTACTGTTGAGCATAAGGACGTTTACCTTAGTTTAAGTGTCCGTGTGTAGTAATCTTCCTTACTCGCCTCTCAACATATCCACAGAAGAAATATAAAGGAGTTATTCTAAACCCACTACTACACAGGAAATCATAGCAATCAACACGATGGTCCAATCGGCTTACCTCAACCGCAATGGACTTGCAGCTTGGTCCGAAGTTCTTCTCAATAGTACCTTAAAAAAAAACCACAATGAGATACATACAAACAAAATGTTACATACAAATATTACCGAAAAATGTTAAATGTTTAACCGTCAACGCAAGAGGAGAGTTAAAGTTTAACGTTAATGTTTGTCATACGCGAGTGTGTGTGTCCGTAGCATCATAGTTCTCAAACAGACGGACTAATTTTGATGCGGTTTTTTCTCACTCGACAATTGCAAATTGAAGCCACGGATACCACGGGACAAATGTGCCGCGACATGTCGAGCGATGTAGCGCGACGTCGCCGGACTTCGCCCGACATGTCGCGAGACACGACGTGTCGCGGCACATGTGTCCCCTATTGTATCTTTGGCTTGAAACAAAAATGTATGAAATTTACAATTTTACCAGTTTCTTTACTACGTGTATTTTTTTTTCTTGTTTAAACTAAAATGCCTTGAAATCCAGATGTAATTCAATAACCATAATATTAATGTCCCAACCGTCAATCCAATTGATTGTTGACCCACCGTAGAACATCGCAATAAATGTAATAATGATTGTTTTTATTGAGCAATGCAATATCACTACGACGTTTACTGTAAATAGACTCTATCAGTCTATCACTAAACAAAAATAACATAATTTATAAAATATTCAACTAGTCGTTGGTCTTACTTTCCATCATCTTACGAAACTTCAGACATTTTCGGCATACAGTCGTCCATTCCCATGTAACACTGAGCACTATTTTCTAATACGCTCAGTATCACGATCGCTTTCAATTTGAAATATCGAAACCAATCTCATTTAGAAATTTAAACAAAATGATATCGCATGTAACATCATGACAGTCAAAACCCATGTCCTAGCACGTTTAAAGCCAATTCAACAAAAATTTACCAAAAATCTGTTCCCGTAAGTTTGTTCCACGAAAGCATTTTACCGAGACGCTCGGGATCACGATCGCATCCTCAGTCAAACCCATGTCAATCCCGATCACATTAAGCAATAGACCAACAGATAATGAAGAAATGTTATGACTCTTCCAGGTCCAAAATGGTGAAAGTACAGGTACAGCAGGGTTGGTTGGAGGGAGAGAAGCGCGAGGTGGTGACTAAGGACGGCCACTACTACAGCTTCAAGGGGATTCCGTACGCAGCCCCACCCGTCGGCAAACTC
The DNA here is from genome assembly GCA_005406045.1 of Adoxophyes honmai. Lineage (NCBI taxonomy): Eukaryota > Metazoa > Arthropoda > Insecta > Lepidoptera > Tortricidae > Adoxophyes > Adoxophyes honmai. The sequence continues at coordinate 54,446 of BHDV01014121.1, forward strand.
CGGTTCAAGGTGAACACTGTCTTATCTTCTAATCTTATCTTAATCTTACTCCATACATATACATATAAACGTCACGCCCTATTCCCTGCGGAGTAGGCTTCACTCACATTCATCACTCTCGTCATACACGCTCGACGGTTTCGGGTACTCCTAATTTGTCCTCTCTTTAGAACATCGCCGATCTGATCGATAATGCGTATGCGTTTTTCGATGACGAGTTTGACCGAATTACTCTCTGTGATTTTTCATATTTCTTGGGTGTGGTAATGAATACTTTCAGATTTTTATTAGAATTTATAATGATTATTTCCACCAAATGGTTCTTAAACAGTATTTAAGTTAACCATGCTGCGCACAACCTTATTTTTTTCATTGACTTAAATTGTTTTAATCACTTATGACGTATTAAGTCAGAAGAACATATTTTCTAATAGTATCTATCCGAATCTACACTTTCGCTAAAACTGATGTATTTCTAAAACAAATCAAAATATTTGTCAATAAATGGTCACTTAACTGACATAAAATTACATGCCTGATGAAGTAAACTATCGATCAATTTTTCCAGGCTCCTCAACCACCGCTGCCATGGAATGGAGTAAGAAAGGCAACAGAGCATGGTCCTCTGAACCCCCAGAGTGATTTACTAACCAACCAACTGATAACTGGAAACGAAGATTGTTTATTCCTTAACGTTTACTCCCCGAACCTTGAACCAAAGACACCCCTTCCTGTGATGTTCTTTATCCACGGTGGCGGCTACAGAAGCGGCTCCGGCAATGATTCCCACTATGGACCTGACTTCTTAGTACAACATGGCGTAATTCTGGTCACAATCAACTACAGATTAGAAGCCTTTGGATTCCTCTGCCTTGATACCAAAGACGTCCCTGGCAACGCTGGATTGAAAGACCAAGTTGCAGCTCTCAAATGGGTTAAAGAGAACATAAGCAAGTTTGGTGGTGACCCGAATAACGTGACGATATTTGGAGAGAGCGCTGGAGGGGCCTCAGCAGCTTATCATATTCTGTCGCCGTTGTCCAAAGGATTGTTCAAACGATCTATTCCAATGAGTGGTGTCCCTTCATGTGACTGGTCTTTGGCTTACCAACCAGTTAAGCGAGCGTTTAATCTCGGTAAAATATTGGGATTCGAAACTGATGATCCTAACAAACTTCTAGAGTTTCTGCAAAGCGTTCCATCGGAGAAACTTATTCTAACTGATCCGAATGTATTAGCAATTGAAGAAAAGGCTAATAATATTTTAAAATTATACCACTTTACGCCAGTAGTGGAGAAAGACTTTGGTCAAGATTATTTTATCAACGAAGAGCCTTTACAACTGTTGAAGCAAGGTAAAACTAATCCAGTTGATGTCTTCATAGGCTACACTAGTCAAGAAGCTCTTCTCGGAGTATCTGCTTTTGAAAGCGAGTTGTTGAAACATTACAACAAGTATCCAGAAGTATTGGTACCCAGGGAACTTCTTTACAAATGCACTCCAAACAAAATTCTGGAACTGTCTCAAAAGATTCACGAGTATTATTTCGGCAAGAAACCAATCAACGTGGATGTAATAAAAGAATACGTCGAGTATGTTTCTGACTCTTCGTTTGTTTATGACATTCACAGGTTCCTGGAAAAGTTAGCAAAGAGTGGCAAAAACAAGACATATCTGTACAGATTTTCTAGTGTTTCTGAACGAAACATTTATGGAGCTGGTGGCGCTAAGTTTGGGCTGACCGGCGCAGCCCACTTAGATGACTTAATGTACCTCTTCCAAGCCAATTATGCCAACGTGCCGATTGACAAGACCAGCAAGGGATACAGAATGATACAACTGGCTTGCACGGTCTTCACTAATTTCGCAAAATATGGGTACGTATTGAATCCTATCTTCTCAATTAATGAATATTTTCGATAGTTGCTAGAGCTCCTAGGCTGTAGCTAGGTGACTGGTTATTTTTTTAATTCCTGTAATATTCTAGCAATTGAATCTTTTTTTCTTCTTTGAAAATACCGAACGCAGCCCTCGCAAGAAGTACGGGCGTAACACACCTCAAAAGAGGGTTTGAAAATGCCATTGTTAAATGACAGATGGTCTAGAAATGAAAGCCCGATCAAACTTTAAACAACTATAATGAATTTAAACAAACAATATGAAAATTAAAAGTCACGCAGTACACACGGTTAAACACAGAGAGAGCCTTAGTGAAGAGAGTTTGCTACTTTTTTTATTACAGGAGTGTTTGCATTTATTACAACAGACTGATGGACAATGATGATGAGTTGATAAAGATCAAATTATTGAACCATACCTACCCGAAAATTTTTAAAGTAACAATGATGCCAAACCAGGAGAAGCATAAGCAAAAAAATTAAAGAAACCCATACACAAGTTTTGTATTTATCACATGACGATTGTTTCAGTAACCCGACCCCTGACGCGTCTCTGCCGACATGGCCGACCTACGACAACGACAAGAAGGCGTACGGCGACATCAGCGACACCGTGACTGTCGGACACTCCCCGCACGCTCAAGCAGTGTCCTTCTGGAAGACCGTGTTTGAAGCAGCTGGAGTGGAATTTTAAATTTCTGATGTTTTATTGAAAGATGACAGCTTTAGTTGTTAAAGAAACTTTGTTATGTATTCTGCAACGATTTATTTTTATTATGTCTTAATTTAATAAAAGAGCAGTTAAAATTTTAATATACGTTGTGTGACTATAATTTTTTCTTCCTTTTAGCATGGATTATTCGATACATGCCATTATTGTCTTTTTAACCGACTTCAAAAAGGAGGAGGTTCTCAATTCGACCTAATTTTTTTTTTTTTGTGTGTATGTTACTCGGGTTACTAATGTTTGACCAAAAAAAAATTGCCAAATTTTCACTTCCCAAAAAATGTTTCGAAGATTTCCATTTGCCAAATAAA